>CATIWM010182775.1:0-15203 GCA_949671775.1 Mallotus repandus
TATATATATATATATATATATATATATATATGTTATGTAATTATATTTAATATAATTTTTTTTATTTATGCAGAAGGCTTATTGTTGGCCTGAGTCTCAAGAGGGATGCATCTACTGTCAATAGTGGAGCATCTGTGGGACTTAGTGCAATAAGACGCTTTATAACTGGAGAAAGAAAGGGGTCAAGTCAGACGGTGTTCAATAGGATATTTAGGATAGGTAGCAGGCCCACTGGTAGACTCTCAAGTGGAAAGAGAAGTCTGTTCAAGCCAAAGTCAACCATTTGAGTGAGACCGGAGAATAAAAAACGACGGCACGATGCATGCTAGTGGCTCCCGCAACATAATCGACCAAGTTAGTACGTTGGTAAGTTAATTTAATAATGTTTTTATAATTTTTTTGTTAATAATATATTTTTAATATTTACTTGTTAATTTTTTTTTATTTTTTAAACTAAGGAGTTAGAGCAAGAGCCCACAAATTGGGAGATATTTAGGGGGACTCATACGAAGAAGGATGAGTCCTTCATTGATAGCAGATCACAAAAACTTAATGTAAGTTATTTAAATTTTAAATTTCAGATTAAATTTTTAATATTGTATTTTTTTTAACCTGATGAATTTTTTTATTTGCTTGAAGGATAAGATCACGAAAAATAGTCAAGGTCGCATCACAACCTGCTTATGATGCCTCGTAGCTATTTATAGTGGACTTGACGAGTATTTATCTTGAGTCTTTAGGTGGCGTGAAGAAGCAGCACATCTATGGCCTTGGATCACACACGAGTATTTATGATAAAATTATGAAATTATTCGTGGTTTAATAGTTTAATTTGAATCATATCTTGATTTATGATAAAATTATGAAATCATTTGTGGTTTAACAGTTTAATTTGAATTATATCTTGATTTTTTAAATCAGAGAAGAATCGATTTTTGAACCGAATTAAATTAAAAATTTGAATTTGGAAAAAAATAGATCTCTAACCCAAAGAAGATTTTAATCTTCAACTGAACCGAACTGAAAATTTAAAGCCATTCTAAAACCTTAATTTTTAAATCTCTCATATCTTAGAATAATTTCCAAGAATTGCATTTTCTGAACCGAACTGGACCATACTTATCCCCTAATTTATATTCTTATTTTTTTTGCATTTTTGTTATCTAAATATTTCAATTTAAAAATATGAAAAATTTTAGGGTGATTTTGGTTTTTATTTACTTTATTTTCACTTTACTTTTATCACTATTGGATGAAAGTATATTGAAATATACAATGGTGGTTATTAATAAAGTAAAATTTACTTTGTAAAAAATAAAGTAACCAGCCAGTGAGGGTGTAGTGAAGTGGTAACTCCTCTACAAAGACATTTTGAGGTGTAGAGTTTGATTTCTGTCGTTATCGATTTAAAGGAAAAAATTACTCTTTATTGTGTAATTTACAAAAATTTAGATCATATGATCTATCTATTAACCAAAAATAAAGTAACAATAAATTACACATAAAAATAGATATTTTAATTAGAAATTATTTTTCATATCAGTATTTTCATTTTCTGTATTTGCATATTGGTGTATGTGATAGACATCCTTCGCCAACCCACGTGTGAGAATAGGTAAAAATTGCAGGTGATATGGCCCCTAAATGAAGGGAAAAGGACAAAAAAAAAAAAAATTCATTATATGGCTTTCGAATTTTAATAGTTTATTTTATTTAATCTTTATATATTTATTATATTTTAAAATTTTAAATATTTATTTAATATACATCAAATTTTTAAATATTTATTTGATGTAATATTAAATTTTTAAATATTAATTATATTTTTTATTAAAAAATTTAATATTATATTAAATAAATATTTAAAATTTTTTAAAATATAATAAATGTATAGAAGTTTACCGAAACAAACTACATAAACGTATGTGTTTTTTTTTTAAAAAGAAAAGAGTAATTGAAGAGGAATTTGGACTCCCAAGGCATCATTATCAACATCACCCTCAAAGGTAAGAAGAAAGAGAGAAAAAAAAAAAAAAAAAAAAAAAAAAAGAGAGTAGGAGGCATTAATCTAGGGCCCCACTTGCGGGAGGGTTTAAACGGCGGTCTCCTTGCAACTAGAGACACTCCTCACGTATATAAAAAGAAAGACGCATTTTATTTTTAGCTATTACAAAAGAACACTATTCTTCTTCTCCTCCTCCTCTTTTTCATCTACTTGCGCTGCTAAAGATACCCTTTTCATTTCTGGCCTTTTCTTGGGATATACAATATCTCATTTAAAGGCCCTTAGATTCTTCTTCTTCTTCTTCTTTTCTTTCCTGAACTAACTACGCATAATCATTAAATCTTTTGGTTTAATTTGTTCCTGGTTTTATGACTATATGCTAGCCAGATAGTGGGTATCTTTATATATATATATAACAAGTGGTTGAAAAAGGAAAGAGAAGATCATGGCCAAGTCAATCTCTCTTGAGGAGATCAAGAATGAAACTGTTGATCTGGTATATATATTCTCTTCCTCTTCCTCTGTTCATCTTCGTTTTATCTATATATTTGGATATAGTGTGAATTAATATATCTGGTGTTTTGCATGTTCTTGTTCTATATCTAAGATCTTTGATATCCATAGTCATAGATTGATGCGTTTTAGCTTTCCACCTTGTAATTGCTTTCTGGGTTAGAAGCGTTAGTTCAGATCAGTTAAATTTTTTAGGAATTTTCTTTTCATTCAAATCTTCCATTTTTTTAATCTAATTTAACATGTTCTTTCTTTTTTAGTGGGTGGGTTAGTACTACAGTAGTACTGCTGAGTTGTGAAGGGCGTGGCCTTTTAACATCTTTTCCTTTTCTTTTGTTTTTCCTTTCTTTTATGGAGTTTACTTTTTGGCCATGGTACCAAATCCTTTTTAATTCTTTCAATTCTTCTTTAGTATATGAATGATTGATAGGAAAATGATATATCTTTAAAGCAGAATTCTCTTCTTTTATTGTCCCTTGTGACTTCTCTTTTATCTATCTTTTTATTTTATTTTCTCTCCAGCCTGCCTACTGCAGGCCAATAACTTTTTGTCAATGCATATTTTAATTAAATATTCTAAAAATGGATCTTCACATGTGAAAAGAAAAAAAGTGAGAAAGACAGATAAGAAGAGTTGGCTACACTTCATCTTTTCTCCCTGCTTCAAATTAAAATTGCCTACCTCATGTTCTTTTATTCCCTCTTTTTAATTTTTAAAATTAAAATGTAAGAAGCAGAATCTTAACTGATTGTCAGTTTGTTACTGCAAATAGTTATTTTTAATAATTTTTTTAAAAAATTGGGAGAAAGGTGTGAATATTCAAATGGAAAGGTCCCTAATTGTTTTTTTTTGTGCCAAAAAAATTAAATCACTCCGGCCAATTCAAATAAAAATCTATGAATTTTTATTTAACATAGCGATGATATCAATTCAAGGGAAAATTTTATGGTGCGGATGCATCTGATCCGTTGATTATAAAAACGGATTTCAATTGAAATCATACAACTACTAATTAAAAAATAGTGATAACAGTTATGATAAGAAAAGAACCTTTTGGTTAAGTTAGGATCATATAAACAAGTTAGAAGGCAGAGAGAGTTCAAGAAATGGGTCTGGTTTTCTTTCTATCACTTTTGACTTGCATACAGCTGACACTGACTTGGTTTGTTTTGGTTTGGATGTATATCCTGCCTAGTGCTATCATCTTGTCCCATTTTTACTTGGGGTGAGAGAGCACCATCCTGATCTGAAAACCGATTAAATTTTATTTTGATTCAATTCGATTTTTTTTTCAGAGTTAAAGAAATTCAGTTTAAACCAAATAAATCAAAATATTTATAAAATAAAAAAGTCCAAATATTTGCGACTTGTTCACATATGAGCTCATAGTGTGTGGAGGCTTGGAAAATTCTTGCTTAAGACTTTATTTGGATAAAATCTTATTTCGGTAAAATTTTCTTTTTGGAAATATATTTTCTTTACAACAAATTAATTGATAGCAAAACATAATTTTGTTGATAAAAATTTTTGTTTGCTAAATAGAGGTAAAATTAGAAAAAATAAAACAGAAGAGACTGGTATGTGCTTGTGCTTTTTGTTGGTTACTTTCAGAATTGTCGGTACCATTCCGTGGTACTTTAGCCTTTTCTCTCTGTGCTTAAAAAAATGGACTTTTTGTATTCAACCGTTTCCTTTTTTTTTTTTAATAATAAACCCTCTCATTCAACGGTATTGACACTATTTAATTCTCTCTCTCTCTTTTAATTTCTTGGATTCATCATCATATAGTGTTAGGTATTGATTTGACAATTTTGGCCCTTCAATCTCTTGGAATTTGCACCACATACCAGAGTAGGTATTTTTTGGCAACTTGGGTAGCGCGTGAATTGTACGCATCAATCACATGGGACCTCAGTGCTGGTAGCAGTGTCCCATGTGACACCCTATTTTTTCTTTTCTGTCATCCTAGTCAACGCTTTTCTTCATTGGCTGTTTTGTGATAACTTCCTTGTCCGAGTTAGTCCGAGTCCACATGAGTCAACTCGGCTTATTTTTTTTTTATATACTATTTTTTTTGAACGTTTCGGAGGTCAAAATGGATCGAACCTATGATTTCACCTTATAATTTATCATCTGAGCCACTAGATTATAAAGGGAGAACACCAACTCGGCTTATTTTATTTTATTTATTTTTTTCACAAAATATAAGTTCAGTTTCTAAATAACTATAGTTATATTATATGCATAGGAGCTTTTTTTTTTTTTTGGCAGGTGCATAGGAGCATTTTCGGTTTTTATAAGATATGACTAATGACATTAAATTTAAAAGGATTAAATATAAGAGTAAAGATGGGCGAATTTGTTCTCACCTTTCAATTGATATTATGTTAAAATTTAATTCACCATTATAACAACATTTTTTCGCCAGTGTATAAGTTACTACATCAACATTGGTGTTGATCAACTAAGAAGGAACACATATAGGCCAGTTAAAAAGTTGAAGAGTAATTTCATTTCTGCAATATTGATATATGAAAACAAGATAGTACAAGCCAATAATTTATTGGTTCTGTGTATCATAGCGGCTTAACCAAAACAAAAGGGAAATGAGTGGTTAGAATACTAGATCTTGAATTTGAAATAGAGACTATTGATTACACTATTGCATGCCATTTTAATTTTAATATGTAACAGGTGATCAAATTTTGTTTGACGGGATAATGGCTGACTTTTAGGACTAGGAGTATCATGTAAAGAGGATCATTAATCTCTTTTTAATTGTTTTGTTTGCAGGAAAAAATTCCTATTGACGAAGTGTTTGAGCAGCTGAAATGTACCAAAGAAGGTTTAACTTCAGCAGAAGGAGCCAACCGGCTTCAAATCTTTGGACCCAACAAATTAGAAGAGAAAAAGGTTCTTGTTGACACATAATACTGTCAATTCATTTTAGACTGTGGGTCTAAATGTTATTAATCAGACACAAATCTTTTATGAACTAATGCTTTGTGTTTAAAATTTATAGGAAAGCAAAATTCTCAAGTTTTTGGGGTTCATGTGGAATCCACTATCATGGGTCATGGAAGCTGCAGCTATTATGGCAATTGCATTGGCAAATGGTGACGGGAGGCCCCCGGATTGGCAGGACTTTGTTGGTATTGTTTGCTTGCTGGTGATCAACTCTACTATTAGTTTTATTGAAGAGAACAATGCTGGCAATGCTGCTGCTGCTCTTATGGCTGGTCTGGCTCCTAAAACTAAGGTAATTCGTTAAACTATGCATCAATTGAAAGATACTTTTTATTGACTAACATATATCCAATTCTTATTGGCCTCTAATAATCTCACAATATGTTTCATTGTACTTTGGTCTAATCTCTCCTGCCACATGAATATGTAAAATTTGATGGCATGGAGCTATTGCCTGTGCATTATTATTAATAGTATTGATAGTGGAGGTGTCAAGTGCTATATGCATTCTATTACATTGAAAGGGAAATAGACGGGGAAAACAAAATTCTCTGCTAATTATTTTACAATAATATGGTAACTGAATGTTTTGAAAGTAGTTTACCATTCCTATCCTTGAGTTTTTTCTGGAATTGTGCTTATTTATTTCCTTTGGTACACGTATAGGTGCTTAGGGATGGAAAATGGTGTGAAGAGGAAGCTGCAATCCTGGTTCCAGGAGATATTGTTAGTATTAAATTGGGAGATATCATTCCTGCTGATGCTCGTCTTCTTGATGGTGATCCGTTAAAGGTTGATCAATCTGCCCTCACTGGAGAATCACTTCCAGTGACCAGGCATCCTGGTGACGAAGTTTTCTCTGGTTCCACCTGCAAACAAGGAGAAATTGAGGCTGTTGTTATAGCCACTGGAGTTCACACCTTCTTTGGAAAAGCTGCACATCTTGTAGACAGCACCAATCAAGTGGGGCACTTCCAGAAAGTGCTCACCGCTATTGGGAACTTCTGTATTTGTTCTATAGCAGTTGGAATGTTAGTTGAGATTATAGTCATGTACCCCATTCAGCACCGCAAGTACAGGGATGGAATTGACAATCTCTTGGTTCTTTTGATCGGTGGTATCCCAATTGCTATGCCAACAGTATTGTCTGTGACAATGGCCATTGGGTCTCACAAGTTGTCTCAACAAGGGGCCATCACTAAACGTATGACTGCCATTGAAGAAATGGCTGGTATGGATGTTCTGTGCAGTGATAAAACTGGTACACTTACCCTCAACAAGTTGAGCATTGACAAAGCCTTAATTGAGGTGTTTGCAAAGGGTGTTGAAAAAGATCATGTGATCCTGCTTGCTGCTAGGGCTTCTAGAGTTGAGAATCAGGATGCCATTGATGCTGCCATGGTTGGTATGCTAGCAGACCCCAAAGAGGTAAAATCATCTGCCATGAGCATTCTAAGAAAAAAAAGGGTGGTAAATGACACTCCTTAACTTAAATTTCATGTCTGTGCACAGGCTAGAGCTGGTATAAGAGAGGTTCACTTCTTACCATTCAATCCTGTCGACAAGAGGACTGCTTTGACTTACATTGACGCCGATGGCAACTGGCACCGTGCCAGTAAAGGTGCCCCCGAGCAGGTAACATTTTTGTCGTACATATTTTCACAAAACTTAGTCCAACATCTACATTACTTGGAAGGTCATTTAACTGTTTGTTTTTATCCCTTTTATCTGTTTCTTTGAATAGATCTTGAACTTGTGCAATGCCAGGGAAGATCTCAAAAGGAAAGTCCATTCTGTTATAGATAAATTTGCTGAACGTGGACTTCGATCATTGGCTGTTTCTAGACAGGTTTTAATTCATGAACTCGACATATCAAATAATTCTAATCTGTTGTTTTGTTTGTTTGATAATGACCTCTAAATTTCTATTATTTTGCTAATTTTTGCAGCTGGTACCTGAGAAAACTAAGGAGAGTCCAGGTGGTCCATGGGAGTTTGTTGGCTTGTTGAACCTCTTTGATCCTCCTAGGCATGATAGTGCAGAAACCATCCGCAGGGCTCTTAACCTAGGTGTCAATGTCAAGATGATTACTGGTAATATAATTCATCCTTTCATTTATTAACTAAAAGCGAAATATGAACAATTTATTGCCTGCTCTCATGTCCCATTAAGTTTATTCTTACTGGACGGTTATGCTACTGTCCAGGTGATCAACTTGCCATTGGAAAGGAGACTGGGCGAAGACTTGGGATGGGAACAAACATGTACCCATCTGCTGCATTGCTTGGTCAGGACAAGGATGCAAGCATTGCTGCTCTTCCTGTAGAAGAGTTGATAGAAAAGGCAGATGGTTTTGCTGGCGTGTTTCCAGGTGGGGAGATGTTATGCTGCCTAGTTGTAAACAAGAATAAGCTCTTTTAGATCTTGATTTATTTGGATATTCTGTTACCTTGAAACACCTATTCGTCATTTTTGTTTCTCTGCAGAACACAAATATGAAATAGTGAAGAAGCTGCAAGAAAGGAAGCACATTGTTGGTATGACCGGTGATGGTGTTAACGATGCTCCTGCTCTGAAGAAGGCAGATATTGGTATTGCCGTTGCTGACGCTACAGATGCTGCACGAAGTGCGTCCGATATTGTTCTAACAGAACCTGGATTGAGCGTTATTATCAGTGCTGTCCTAACTAGCAGAGCTATTTTCCAAAGAATGAAGAACTACACAGTCAGTTGGATTTTTATCTTGTTCGCTGAAAAAGCACTTCCATTTTTGTTAGGTGGTAGCATTTAGTAACTTTGATGCTTTATTTTATGCAGATCTATGCTGTTTCTATCACAATTCGTATTGTTGTAAGTAGATGGTGCAGTCATACAGTTTTCTATTATGGGATTTGCTATTCTCAACATTACATCAATATGACTTGGAGCTAATTTCAATTTTGCAGTTTGGTTTCTTGTTTATTGCTCTGATATGGAAGTTTGACTTCTCTCCTTTCATGGTTTTGATCATTGCCATCCTAAATGATGGTAAGTTTTTCAGTCCTTATAAACATGTATGGTTTCAGTAGTCCCTGATTGCTCTCTTAAGCAATGCATGTGATTTGAGTTTACTGGTCTGATGCAAAATCACATTTCTCAGGAACAATTATGACAATCTCAAAGGATAGAGTGAAGCCATCACCCTTGCCTGATAGCTGGAAATTAAAGGAGATTTTTGCTACTGGAGTTGTGCTTGGTGGTTACTTGGCATTGATGACTGTTATATTCTTCTGGGCCATGCATGATACTGATTTCTTTTCTGTAAGCATCACTGCATAGAGTGCACTGTTTAAAGTTTGGTTTCACTGATATCCGATTCACAATTCTGTTTTTTACACATCCAGGACAAATTTGGTGTAAGATCTTTACGGGGAAGAGATACTGAAATGATGGGTGCTTTATACCTTCAAGTCAGTATCGTAAGCCAGGCTCTTATTTTTGTGACTCGATCTCGCAGCTGGTCTTTTGTTGAACGTCCTGGTCTGCTACTGATGACTGCTTTTTGCATTGCACAATTGGTATGAATTTTCTGCTCATCACTTCTTAATCACAATTACAACGACAAGGCAAACTGCCACATCTTTTTCACACCTGATCTTATGAAGAGGCAAGGATTCATGCTCTAGGAAACTAATCAACTCTGGTATTCAGGTTGCGACATTGATTGCTGTATATGCGAACTGGGGCTTTGCAAGGATCAAGGGAATTGGCTGGGGATGGGCTGGTGTTATCTGGCTTTACAGTATTGTTTTCTATTTCCCACTTGACTTTATCAAGTTCGCTATTCGTTACATCCTAAGTGGAAAGGCTTGGCTCAACTTGCTAGAGAACAAAGTATATCTTCTAGATTCAATTTATCTTCTCAAGGAGCTTGAATTTATGGACCTACAGGTCAAAACTGAAATCTGATTTATATTTTTTCTTGTTTAACAGACTGCATTCACCACCAAGAAAGATTACGGTAAAGAGGAGAGAGAAGCTCAATGGGCTCTTGCTCAAAGGACATTGCATGGACTTCAACCACCAGAAGCTGCTAGTATCTTCAACGAAAAGAGCAGCTACAGAGAGCTGTCTGAGATTGCTGAGCAGGCCAAGAGACGAGCTGAAGTTGCAAGGTATGCCACTGCTCTTTTGACCTTGATTGAACACTCACCTATACTTTCTGCAATTCTGTAATGATTAGAGTAAGAAAACTGTTTTTTCTTCTACTTTAACCTTGTGAATAGGCTTCGCGAGCTTCACACTCTTAAGGGACATGTGGAGTCGGTGGTGAAGCTTAAGGGTTTGGACATTGATACAATTCAGCAGCATTACACGGTGTAAAATCACCTGCAATATCATTACTGGAGAAAAAGAAGTCTTGCAGTTCGAAGATGAACCCAAACCCTTGATCAAGAAAGCCAAGAAGGCCTAAATATTTAAAGCTTTCTAGATGGAGGAAATGCCTGTGCTATAATCTCTCCTAATATATTTTCTTTTTCTTTTTCTATTTTCAAGAATTGGAAGAAAGGCTTGTGTTTTTACCAACTTCTTTTGCTGTGAAGAGCAACGTAATGTTCCTTTGTTACATAATTTTCAAGTTTTAACTTATTCTAGTTTTCTTCTGCCTAATTTCTTAGATGGCCAGTGTTTCATCCTTTATGGCTGCTCTCTACGTGCTTAACTATTTGCTTTTATAAATGTGCTTTCCCGTCTCAACTACACGGTAAATTTGATGAGCGTTTATGTTCTGCTTCAGAAATAAAAGAATTAAGTTGATAACATGACGACAATGAATTTCATAAAATTTTATAAAATTTATTTATAATTTTAATATTTTAGAATTGAATATAACTAAACAAAATTTTAATACATTATATTGGATTTAGTTCCATTGAGGAATTTACTTCAGAAATAAATTTCAAAAAAGAATTTATTTCAAATAAATTTTCTATTAATAATGTGTGTTCGGTTCAAATAAATAATTTACGAAATTCATTTCAAATGAATTTCATATTTTGTTATATTAGATTTGGTATTAATCATTTAGAAATGAAATGGTTCAAATAAATATCATACGTACTTAATTATTTACTTTTATAAACTTGCTTTCCCGTCTCAACTACACGGTAAATTTGATGAGTGTTTATGTGCTGGGAAGCCGTTACTCCAAAAATAAAGGAATTAAGTTGACAAAATGACACATCTATCTATTATGTTCATTTTTTGTAATTGAACTTACCTTTAGCTCACTTACATGTTAACCTCAGTTAAGCTAGGTAGACGAATATTTGAGAGTGTTTGGTATAAATAAATTTCACAAAATTTTATAGAATTAATTTGCAAATTCAAACCATGTGTGTTTAGTTTATATGAATATTTTGTAAAATTTATTTGTAATTTCAAATTTTTAATTTTGTGGAACTGGTTATAGCTAGATAAAATTCTAATACATTATATTTAGTCTAATTCCACCAAAAAATTCATTTCATTTGTAAATGCAAATAGAATTCAGTTTCAAATTCATTTTTGTTGATGATGTGTGCTTGATTCAAATAAATAGCATACGGAATTCATTTCAAATGAATTTCATATTTTATTATATTGTATTTGGTATGAATCGACTAGAAATGAAATGGTGCAAATCAATAGTTTACATGCTTAACTAATTGCCTTTATAAGTGTGATTTCCTGTCTCAACTACACGGTAAATTTGAAGAGTGTTTATTTGCTGGGAAGCTACTACTTTAGAAATAAAAGAATTAAGTTGACAAAATGACACATCAATTAATTATATGTATTCTTTATAATTGAACTTACCTTAAGTTCACTTACATGTTACCCTTAGTTAAGCTAGGTAGAAAAATCATTAAAAGTGTGTTTGCTATAAATGAATTTCATAAAATTTTATAGAATTTATTTGCAAATTTAAATTATGTCTGTTTGGTTTAAATGAACATTTTGTAGAATTCATTTGTAATTCCAAAGCATAACTCGATAAAATTCTAATACACTATATTTGGTTTAATTCCACCGAAGAATTCATTTCATTTGTAAATGCATTCCAAATAGAATTCATTTGTAAATAAATTTTTATTAATGATGTGTGTTTGGTTCAAATAAATAGTTTACAAAATTAATTTTAAATGAATTTCATATTTTATTATATTGTGTTTTGTATGAATCATTTAGAAATAAAATGGTTCAAATAAATAGTGTACGCGCTTAACTATTTGCTTTTATATACATGCTTTCCCATCTCAACTACACGGTAAATTTGATGAGTATTATATGATGGGAAACTTGTATTTCAAAATTAAATGAATTAAGTTGACAAAATGACACATCAATCTATTATGTTCATCCTGTATAATTGAACTTGCCCTAAGCTCACTTATATGTTACCCTTATCTAAGACAGACAGACAAATCATTAAGAGTGTGTTTGTTATAAATGAATTTTACAAAATTTTGTAGAATTAATTTGCAAATCCAAATTTTGTGTGTTTAGTTTAAATAAACATTTTGTAGAATTCATTTACAATTGTAACTTTTTAAAATTGTGGAATTGAGTATAACTAGATAAAATTCTATTCCATTATGTTTGGTTCAATTTCACTAAGGAATTCATTTCATTTCTAAATAAATTCTAAATTGAATTCATTTTAAAATCAATTTCTATCAATGATGTGTTTTTGGTTCAAATAAATATTTTAAAAAATTCATTTCATATTTTGTTATATTGTATTTAGTATGAATCGTTTAGAAATGAAATGGTTCAAATAAATAGTTTATTTGCTCAATTATTTTCTTTTATAAACGTGCTTTCCCATCTCAACTACAAGGTAAATTTGATGAGCGTTTATGTGCTGGGAATCTTTTACTTCAGAAATAAAAGAATTAAGTTGTTATAATCTGAATTTTTATAAATTATAAAATTAAATTTTGGGATTTGCAGTGTTAATAAGTATTTTATTAATTTTGATATTTGATTATTAGTGAAATTTAATTTAAATTGGTGTTGAATATTATTGATTTAGTGTATTTTAATACACTTTAAAATTTTTATGTGTGTATTTTAGAGGAAATAATAAAAAAAATTAGAGATATTTTATTATTATATTATTTTTAATTTTGCCTTTTATAAAAAAAAAAACGTAGAACATAAATTTTTTTTTGGTTTTTCTTCTTCTTCTTCTGCCATTTCCGTCTGGAGCCACCACCGTGTCATCACCCACCTGACCAGCCATGTCACCATGCCGGACCACCATCTGACTGCGACGCGCCTCCACCTGCACCGCCGAACAACAACCTTTTTTTTTTTTTTTCTTTTCTGTTTTCTCGCTGGAACTTCAACTGACCACCGGTGCGGCCTTTGGCCACCTCAGGCGGCGATGTTATTCTTTATTGAAAGCTTATCCTCCGGGCTTCTCAAATCTTCAAACCGTTTCGAGTTTTGACTTCGGTAACTACTCCGTTTGTTAATAATTCGATTTTTAATATTTTGAGTTTTTGGTTAATTTGAGCTTGAATTTGATTTTATTTGAGATAATTTCTTTGATATTAATTGTTGTAGAGATTGTGAGCTATCTAAAGATGATTTTTATTTATTTTTCTTAAAATCTTGAATTTTTCCGGGTTCGAGTTAGTGTTCACGGTACTGTTCCGGACAGTCCCGGGTCGGAAAATTTTTATATTTTTAATAAATTTTTTGTTGTATTTTGAATAAACTTTGTGAAGAAAGTTTATTGAAATTATGTGTAGAATTTTTATTATGAATTTTCGAAGGTTTATGTGAAAAATGAATTTTTGGAAAAATTAGTATAAATGAGTAATATTTATATTTTAGTTGAGATTATTGTCAATTATTATGTTTTGGACAGTTTTTGAAAGATAAATAGTATTAAAATAATTTTCATGAATTATTTACTATTTTTAGCTAATTATTAGTAAATTTCAAAAAATTATTGGAATTTAGTAAATTATTTGATTTTAATTGAATTTGTTGTTAATTATTCGGTTTTAGACTATTTTTTTATTAATAAAGGTATGAAAAATAATTTTTATAGTTATTTTCAATTAATTGTTAATTAGTGATAATTTTAGAAAAATATATATGGAAAATAAACTTATTTGTTATTTTTAAGCTAAATGAGTATTTTATTATTTTTATGATATTAATAAGTAATTTTAATAATTATTTACAATTTATGTCAATTTACTTGTAAAATGGAATTTTATTCCATTTATGAATTTTATTAGCAAAATATTATTAAAAATAGAATATTATTATTTATTTGGAAAATAAATATTTTTAATATTTTTATGAGATATTTTGGTGATTTAAGAATATATTATATTATTTTATTAATTGTGAATTGTGTTGGTTTTCGGTTGGGCATAATTTGTAATTCAGGGCCCAACCTGAGATTTTGAGTGATGTGGATATTTAGAAATGTGTTTGCGTGCAAGAATGACTCTACTTTTAATAGAGAGATGCATGTTTTACAAAGGAGACTCTGTCGAATTTTTGGTAGATTTCTCGTAAAACGTGACATCGAAACTGTCTTAAGTTTTGAGTCTTAGTCGAGTCGTTTCTTAGATTGAGTCATTCGTTAGAAATCTCTAAGGTGTAAAATTAGGAATTTATTTCTAATTATTTATTTATTATTATTTGTTTTTTAGCTACACCGCAAGCTAGGCCTTCCGGACCAGGCCAGCCAAACCGGAGTAGAAGAGCGCACACTTGTGAGTTATTATTATATGTATGCATGGCATGTAGAATATAATATTGGTATCCATGTTTTAAATAAATGCTAATTTCAATATGTTATATTGCATTTATTTTAATTATTGTTATTATCGCATTATTATATATATACATGTTTTATATATATATATTAATTAATGCCATAATTATTTGCGTATTTTGGATGCCGTGCATATTTTATATAATTTCAATACTTTATTTAATATAAAAATTTATTTATTTTGAATAAAATATTTTTGAAGGATAGCCGTGGAACGTGCCACCTAGTGGGTTACACTAGGACTATTGCGCAATAGTACATTAGATGATAGGAAATGATTTATTGATTAATTATTTAATTATTCTATTGAGAATTATTGTTGAGAGCATGACTGCTGGAGCTCGGTTGACTTAGTGTCTTGGGGCCAGTCATGCCGACAGTGAGACTGCGGAAGCTTGGTTGACTTAGTGCCTTGGGGCCAGTCCACTGTCAATTTAGAAAAGAGAAATGTTTTGGTATTTAAGTGAGCCTAATAGCAAGTAAAGATTATGTGATTTGAGGATGTGAACTTTTTAGGGTTTTGCTCCGATCCTCTAGCAAAATAAATCTTGAAAAATATTTTCAAGCATATGTGTGGATTGTATGTATATTTATATAAATATAAATATACGAATATTATTATTGATGTTTGTGTGTACGTGCATTAGGTTACATGTATATATATAACAATGATTCACTCAGTGAGGTCTGACCCCCCTCAATTATTTTTCAGGATTCTTCTCGTCAGACCCCTACTAATAGTAATCTTCGTCGGACTCTTTCTTCCTCGGCTGACTTATATAAATTATGAACTGTCACTTTTCTTGTACTTTATTAGACGCTGCAGTAATAGTATATTTTGTGGTAGTATGTAATGTTGTTTTAGACTGAGACTGTATATTTGAATATT
>CATIWM010182805.1:0-10603 GCA_949671775.1 Mallotus repandus
CGCCATTCTTTACCAAATCTTTGAGCTAGAATCATACTCAATCCAAGCTTCAATCCTTCCACCAATATAAATTGCATTCTTTGACCATTCCACATATATGGAAGAATTCATTGAGTTGATATCAATACCTATATGCTCTCCGTCATCTGTGTCTATGTCTGATACGACGGTATCAAATTCCACTGCAGCATATCGGGCGCTACCGGTGTCAGATGTCTGATCATTTGAAAGACCAAGAAATTCACCGAGTGAACTAGAAAGTGAAGGAAGTCGATTGAAATCAGAAGCAAGGAAAAACATCATGCCATTCTGATGTGGTCCAAGAGCAAGCTTTGGAGTTTTTAGACAAATTGGACAAAGTTTGGCAGTGGTAGTTTTATAATTAAAGTGAAGTTCCGAGTGTCGGATTTTGGTTATTTCGGTGGCTAATTTGGGTGGACATAGGCCACTGATTTTGGCCAAATTCTCATGTTTGGGCCTTCGAATTGCTGTTTTTCTATTTTAGTAATTTTACCTATTTTTATTAGGAAATTATTTAGGGTTTACTTTTGGTATATAAGCTAATTTCTCTCCTTGTTTTGGACGGCTTTGGTTTTCTAATAAAATTTAGACTTTGTTATTCCCAAATTTCCTAGAATTCGAAAGAATCAATAGGGGTTTGAAAGTTGCGAATCGGTATTCCTTAGAATCAACAATTTTCGCAATTATCTACCTTCCGCTACATCAGCAAGTGACAAAGCCAATTAAAATTGAATTAATTTGGCTAAGAGTTTAAGATTATTCCCTTATGAAAATCAAAGACGTAAAGATTAATTTGACATGGAACTTGCCTAGATAAAGCCGAATAAACAAAATTGATGGGTGATAATTTTTTCAGTTATAACATATTTACACAGAAAATTCCATCATGTCATAAGATAAATGAAGCCTTGGAAAATAGCCAAATTCATCAAAATTAACAAACATTTGGCTAAACAAACAATCAAGGTTTGCTCTCAAAGCTCATGAAATGATTAAAGCTCATAAATAGCATTAAAAATCGTCGAATCATAATACATGATTTATTTGGTTAAAGCCAAAACAATCAATGCCGAAATAATTTTTGGCTAATTATTCAGCTCACAAATAAATTCAAAGGAAAAGCCAAACACACATGGATTAATTTTGGCTAAGATCACAAGAATACAATTTTTGAGCAATGCCAAAAATAAATTCAATTTTTGGCTAAATACTACAAGCACCAAATCACAAACCATCACAAGTGATCAAATAATTTCAGAGTTAAATTCTCTAACAACATAAAATTTGCAAGATTTATTAGAAAATAAAATGCCTTTGGAGAAGCATTTGCCTTGGGAATTTGATTTGAATATGCTCAAATGGTTTGCAAAAATTGCAAAACAAAGAGAAGAAGAAAGGATTATTGATTTGGAGCTTGTATTTGGCTTGGGACAGCATCCTATGCTCTATTTAGAGGGACCTACAGTTCCTACTGCACAATAATTGGGCTTCAGTGAGTGGAGACTGAGTGAGTCTACTGTGCGCACTGCTAGTTTACGCAGATCTACTGGGCGTGACACTGCTGGTTTGCACAGATCTACCGGGCACGACACTGCTGGTCTGCACAGATCTGCTGGGCACACACGCGTGGACTAATAAATAGGGTTGAACCCATGTAACACAAAACCAATTGGCTTGTGTTAAGGTCCAATCTACACTACTTATAAGCCACTTATTATTTTCACACTTTTCCAATATGGGAATTTCTAACACTCCCCATCAAGTGTAACTAGGCCTAGAGGACCAGTTACAATTGCCAAACACAGACAGGCTACACCCAACGACTCACATAGGAATGTGAGTATTAAACTCAAATGGGCCGAACCCAAACTTGAACGGGTCATACCCAACTTCAGGTCTTAAACACAAACCCGGGATCACTGCTCTGATACCATGTCAATGAGTCCACGGGCCTTAAGAGTGTTGGCCCATGCACACACGTGTGGACTTATAAATGGGGTTGAGCCCATATAACACAAAACCAATTGGCTTGTGTTAAGGTCTAATCTACACCACTTATAAGCCACTTATTATTTTCACACTTTTCTAATGTGGGATACTCTAACAGACCCAAAGCAAGGTTGCTGGTGTTGCTCTCAAAACTTGCAAGCACACGAGTTGCGATTGTAGCATATAAGATATCGTTCCCACGAAGACTGTATATTGACTACCAATTATTTTTACATATAACTTAGCTAACAAACTGAGTAAAAGAAGTTGAGCAATTATAAAATATAACAGCTAAATAAACTAAACTGAAATAAGATATTTAATGCTTAGAATCTAGGTTTAGTTTTACTATTCCATTCTAGTCTTGAACACATGATCAAACAAATAATCTTTGGAATTCAGGTAAGGGTAATTGCTCTAAATTACCTAAAGACTCTCTCAAGTTCAATTAAGCATGCAAGGATTAAAATCTAACATACTCTCGTGATTAATAAGTTAATCCTAGCTCATTAAGACTTTTAGCAATTAATTTATCACCGTGATTAAACTGTCGTGACTCCCTAAAGAGCTCGCCTACTCTCGTGGTCGAGTGATCTAAGTTCTAAGTGTTCTTAAGCTAATAAATTTCCCTAACTCTCATTCATGAATTTATCCATAAACAAGCAATCAAACAGGCCTGGAATGATAAGTAGATAGTATTGCAACATAAAGAATTAACTGAAATTCAAATCAAATAAAATTACTCGTGTTCAATTCATATAATGGTATAGCTACTCCTAACCGAGATTCTAAAAGAGAATTAGCCACACATGGCTATAGAGAAATCCATAAACATGATAGATAGAAAAAAAGAAAGATGAAATAAAAATAAAAGTTGTTTAACAATTGTTGATCTTTCTTCAGCCGTCACTGCGTATCTTGCCTTCTCGTCCCCCCTTCAAAAGGTGTTTTAATTTCCTTTATATAGAACTAGGGTTAGGGAGAGTCCTCTTTGGTCTAAAATCTTCTTAATTTGCAAAACATGAGACTTCCTAATCGTCACACGGCTTGGATACGGCAAAGCTAGGTGACGTCTAAAATGTAATTGGCTCTGGATGGCTCAAACATGGCTCGAAGCTTTACACAGGATTTGGAAGTTTTGACAATTCAATTCTAAATTCCTCATTTGCTCTTTAATTGCCCAGGTCCACCTGCACTCAAAAGATAAACATTAATTAAAAACTAAATAAATCTTCCTAAATAGACAAATAATAATAAAAATTCTAATCAAATACTAATTACTAAATAAACTCCTAATTAGACCCAAAAACTATTTAAATTAAATTATTTTCTATTTAAAATTTATTGAAATTGAACTCTAAGATACGTAAATAATAGGCACATTAGCTGGCGATGGCGGGCAGCTGACGTCAACAGCCTATGGTGGTTTGGCAGTAGCTTGGGTGGTGGATGAGGTTGATTCTGGTGAAAGCAAAGTGAGGAAAGAAGGGAAGACAAAGAAGAAAAGGGAACGAAAAGAAGAGAAAAAACAAATAAATAAATAAATGAATTTTCTTTGGGGAAATAAAAGCTAAGGTCTTTTTGACTATGGGAGTTGTGAAAATTTGAGGAAATTAAGATGATTGAAATGAATTTTGGGCATTTAAAGTGAAGAAGTATTTAAATTTTGAAGGTGATTTGGAAAAAAAAAGCAAAAATTGAGAAAATTTGTTGGGAGAACATTGAAATTTTTGGGAATTAGAAAATTAATGAGTAATTAATTGATTTTCTCCAGTCAAAATTTTGTGCAAAAATTTGAATTTGAATTTTTGTTGAGGAAGAAGAAGAGCTTGGTTGAGTTTGAAAGCTTGGGAAGTGATGAGAAGTTTATAAAGCTCATTTTGTCGCGTTGTTGCCTTGGCAAAAATTTGAAATGACAATATTGGGCCTATCTTTATGATTCTCGTCAGTGCCTTTTGTTTATTGGGTTATTATGTTGACCTAATTTTTTTTATAATCATAGGGAAGAAGGGAGGATGCATAAATATGGCTATTATTTTACATGTGAATTAGCATTGGATTACCCAAGCTAATTACATGCGAGGGGCATTGTTTGTGCCATAATTTAATATTTTGGTTAAGTTAATCGCCATTTGATTTAATTAAAATTCTAAAGCCCAAAAACAAGTGAAAAAAGACCAGTCCGTAGCATGTAGAAGGTTTTGGAGATATAATTTATTGTTGAGAAGTTGCTTGAGGAGGTGAATTATGCAGATTCATTTCTCCAAAAAATGGATGATCCTTCAATTACTGGGTATTGATGAAGAGGAAGATTCCATATGAGCCTTAGGGAAAAAGATCTAGCTTGGAGAAGAAGGAGTTGGGAAGTTACTCCAATTTATTACTGCAGAAACAAAGAAACTTTTGAGCTGATAGAGAATTAAATGAGACAAGTAGCCTGCAATTAAAGGAGGCCTATAAAAGGGGAAGAACACAAGACATATACATTGACATCCATACATATCTACATCATCTACTATCAACAATTATCATTCGTCAATTAGTTTAGCACTGTCATTTTCTTTAGCTTGTTCTTTTGCTATGTATTAAGCTCTAAAATCAATGTAATTTCCCTTTTGATTGCTCAAATAGTTCCTTTTATTTTCAAATTTATTTTCATCTGTGAAATCCAAGCAAATTGTGGTAAAGGAGCTTGGGGATCCACAATTGTTTGAAAAGAAGTTAGGTTTTTATTTGACGAATCTCTCCTCTGGCATGCTCACAAAATAACAATTTTTTGGCACGCACCCAAAAATCAAAAATTGGAGAAACATATACATTCACTATTATATAGAGACATTAAGTTTTTACTATTGAAAGAAAATTATACTTTACAGAAAATTTTTGAATTGAAAATTTAAAGTTTACCATAATTTTTTTATATTATCTATTTTAATAATTTTGGCTGAAAGTTGGTACTTTTTTTCTATTATATATTTTATGAAATTATTTTCCTATCTGGAGGAGGTTATGAAGGTGAAAAATTTACTGTTGTGGTCCTTGGATGGATTTTAGGTAATTTTTCTCCATCAATAGAGAATTTTGGCTCTAGGTTAAGGAGGTTGAACACCATCATTAGGGTGGAAATACCACCATCAAGAAGTCCAAGTATGGGATTGAAGAGTTTAACAAGAATTAAAGATTCAAGCGTGCTTACAATGAGTTGTTCTTTCCTTCATCTTCTTCTTTTCTTATAAATTATATCATGATTGGAATTGTTGTGGCTTTAGAACAAAATGTTATGAGTAGCTAAATTAATTAGAGTTTGATTTTGGAGTAGCTAGTTAGACTTGTTGGGATTTTATTTCTTAATTAATGATTTGGTTTTTAGTCAATTTTATGAGTTGTTTTGTATTCAATTAAGAGCTCGATTGATTGCATGTTTATGGGTGGATTGTCTTCAATGAAATTTTAGTAATTTGCTAGCTTCTAACTCAAAAGACTTAGAAATCTCGACTACGAAAGTAGGCAAAACTTGTAGGGAATACTAAATTATTAAGAACTTAATGAGTTTTGATTAACTAGTAACCATGAAAATAGGTTAATAATTAATCTTAGAATGTTTAAATGATCTCGAAAGAGACTTTAGGTAATATGGAATAATTTACCCTTGACTGTGATCAATGAAATAGTTGAATTTAATTCCGTAATTCAAGTCCTAACTAGTGAAACAAACCTAAACTCTAGTTCATCCTATTGATTTAATTAGATTAATTAGAGTAAATAGTTTATTTTAATTTATTTAATTTAATTCTTGCAATTTAATTTGATTTTTGCTAGCTAGAGAAAATTGATTGACAGTTAGTATTTAGTACCCTTTCCTTATGGGAGCAATACTCTACTAATCACTTTATTACTTGTTATGATTCGTACACTTGTGGAGTTGTGCTAATGTTGTGTTCCAAACCGCAAGCACACACATTGTGAATTGTAGTACAAAATATATCGTTCCCACGAGAATCGAATATTGAATACCAATTTTTCTACTTATGTTCTTAGCTAGCAAATCAAACAAAGTAATTTAGCAAATAAAATATAAATCTAAATAAATTAAACTAAAAGAAAATCAATAGTTAAAACACAGAGCTTAGGTTTAGTTTCACTATTCCAATCAAATCATGAATACATAATTATTAAACACCTTGATCACAATTAAGGGTAATTGTTTTAAAATACCTAATGACTCTCTCGAGTTCAATTAAGCATGTAAAGATTAAAGTTTAACCTACTATCGTGGTTAAGAAGTTAATTTAAACTCATTAAGTTTCTTAAGAATTAATTTACCACCGTAGACCCCTGCCTACTATCATGGTTCCCCATAGAGCTCGCCTACTCTTATGGTCGAGTGATCTAAAATCTATGAGTCTTAAACTAATAAATTCCCCTAACTCTCATTGGTTAATTTACCCATAAACATGCAATCAAATAGGCCTGAAATGATAGCAAGACATTAAGTTCAACGCATAGAATTAATTGAAAATCAAATTAATAAAAGGCTTGTGTTCAATCACATCATAGAATAGCTACTCCTACCCTAAACCCTAAAAAGAGTTTAGCCACACATAATTCTACAAACAATAAAATCAATAACAAGAGAGCAAAGAAAAAGAATAGATAAAACTTATTTAAGCTCAACTTCAATTTTCAAACCTTTGTTCGCCTTCTCAAGCTCTTGTTTGTGGCTTTTAGAACGTAGAATGAATCCTCCTATAAACCTTTTTAATGCCCCTTTATATAGGAAAACTTGATAGAACCCTAAACGCCCTTGAATTCCTTTTCTTTTTTCAATCAAGAAACCTTCTTCTATTCAACATGGCTTCGACATGGCCTTGACATGGCTATGTCACGTCTTCTTCTTTACGGCATGGCTTCAGCATGGTCGTGCTTCACTTTGGGCTTGATTTCCATATTGTAGCATGGTTTTGCGCATGCCTGTGTCATAGCCATGTTGAATGTTGATAAATTCTTCAATTTGGACAGAAAGATGCACAACCTATAACATGACCTTGTCGTGCCCGTGTGCAATATTCCTTTAGTTCCAGAACCAGACATGACTTGCAACATGCCCATGTTGTACAAATGCTTAACTTTTTTGGAATTCCTTTTTAAGCTTTCCTACAAAAAGGGAAACACTAATAAGTACTTAAATATAAACTCCTAATTTGACTAAAAATAAATCAAAAACAATAAAATCGTAATTATAATATTAAAACTAATATATTTTCAAATTAAACTCAAATTTCTCACAAATTAAATTGATTTATTATTCAAAATTCATTAAAATTCAACTCCAATAAATGCAAATATTACACACATCAGCTAACAGTAACACCGATGTTCCTATGTATTTGTGCCCTTTTCATTAATTTTTTGATGTTATCTTTTTTTTTTTCATGATGTATTTTTCTGGAGCAAGATTATAGTTTACTATAATTTGTGCTTTTATATTGAAAAATCTTGTCGCTGTCTTATGCTTTGCCTAGAATTTAACTAATAACTAAAGCGCGGTTTACAAGTTTTATACATATTTTAAAATAAATAATTAAATATTTATAATAAAATAAAAACTACAAATTAATTAAATATAAAAGTTAGAACTTATTATTTTTCTATTAAGAGTATATATTATTTTTAATATGCATACTAATAATAATTATTAATAAATAAAATAAAATTAATATAGAAAATGGGTGAAAAATTACATATTTTTATTTTTAGGTTAACAAAAAAAAATATTTTTATTTGAATATAATAGAATGTTTCAATTAAAATAAATTATGAAAATGAAGAGTAATGTTTTAAATGTAATTAAATTAGAGTATTTTATATTAAATAAAATATGTGTATTTTAATAAAAATGAATTTTTAAATTTTTTTTATAGAAAAATGTTGTGAATTTTGATAATTCAACACATAAGATTTTAGGAGTTAATGCTGAATGATGAAAATAGACATTTCTCAAAAAATTTTCTTAATTTTAAAAATAAAATATATCATATTAATTTTATTTTCTTTAATTTTTATTACTATAAAATTTTAGTTTTAATAAGATTAGTTTTTAAAATTATTAGATTTATATTATAATATATATAATAGTGTTTTTTTTTGAAAAGTATATATATAGTAATATTTTAGTTGAAAAATAATACTACATAAATATTTGAGTGATTTAAAGTAGAAAAATATATAATATATAAATAGTTTTAGAATTTGAGTAGTAATGAGATTTGTATAATAGTGTTTTAATTAAAAAATAATATTAAATTAATATATGATAAATTTTTTATTTTTAATAAAAATTAAACTTTTTAATGGTTTGAATACTAAAATATGAAAATATTTTTTTTACTAGTCAAAATTTTTATTTAATAACTTTAAAATTCAGTATTATATATATATATATATATATATTTAAATGTTAAAAAAAATTTATGAATCACCGAACAACTGTACGGGCATTTCGAAGGGAAAGAAAATTCAAGGAGATGTGATGTGTACAAGCAACCAAATTGAGGAATTTTAACGTCGGTAATTATTTCCTCGGTACACAGGTATGAATGCAGAGTCAGTCAGTAAAATATGACATGCTATTGATATCAATGGTTAGCTTTTAACAAAAAAAAAAAAAAAAAAATTTCGGCTGCTTGTTCCTTCAGTAAAATCATCACAAATAATGTTTAATTCTTTTAATAGTCCAAAAAGTAAAAAATATGAACATTCAATTAAAGAGATAAGAGATTAAATTTCCACCTCCTCTACATACTGCTAAATTGTTTTTCTTAAGTACGTTAGTATGTATAATTAAATAAAAAATATATTAATTTATTGTTTATGCATCACACATCTTTAATTCATTTAATTTTATTTATATTTAAAATAATTAGATTATATATTTACAATTAATTATTTATTGTTCTTGAAACACTGTATATTATGTAAAAAAAAGAGACTAATCACAATTGTAATTATTAGTAGAGCTCCTACTTCTGGATACCAATGATTCATGTTAGTATAATTTCTACATTGTATTCCATCAAAAAAGTTATTTTATTTTCAAATAAAATTTATTTTTAAATAAATTTTATTTAATTAACCGTGTTTTGTTCGAATTAATATTTTATAAAATTTATTCCAAATGAGTTTCATATTTTGTTATATACTGTGTTTATTATAAATTTTAAATTTAAGTTAATATTTAATTTTGGTCAAAAATACAATTTTAAATAGAAAAGTATTTTGAAAATAAAAATAATAAGGATATTTTCATCATTTGAAATTTTCAACCATTTTATTAGATTTTAGTTTAATTATAATCGATTTCATAAATTTAAAAAGTTAGAATTGTAAATGAATTTTACAATTTATTTAAATCATAAACTTAAAATTTGAATTTGCAAATGAATTACATAAAATTTTGTGAAATTTATTTATATCAAACACACTGTTAATATATTTTTTCAAAATAAACATTTAAAAAAAAGTAAATGTTAAAATTAATAAGTATGTTTTCATATGTTAAAAATTATTTTTTTGAGTTAAATATTAAAATGATACTTTTGTAAAAAAATTATGAAATATAATTATTTTAATAATAATAAAATACGATTAAAAGTATTAACATAAAAATATCATAAACAATTCAAAAATATCGTTTAATTTTATCTCCTTTATTGTATTATTGTGGCCAAAGTAAGTATCAGTTTGGTTAGGAATTAAACTCTAAGACAATACTCCTTATATTATAATTTGACATCATTAAAAAAGTCAACTATATTAATATGTGTTAGTTTAATAGTAAGGAGTATTAGTTCCTAATTATTTAACAATAATTTTAATAGAAATTTTAATATATATATACATATATATGCTAGTAAATTACCACAAAGTTTTTTTGATCGTGATGGTAAAGAAATTATTAAATATATACTTTAATATTATTATTATTGTTATTATTATTATTATTTAATTAAATAATAAAATTTTAAAAAACAAAAGTATTATATATTAATATAACAATATAATATTACAAATTATATGCTCTATTTTTTAAAATATGATTATAGATAAAATTTTTAATAAAATTTCTATTTAAAAAATTATACAACACTCTTTCAATATTTTTATCCAAATAATAATATAATTTTACAAACTCGATAGATTTATAATATAATAATTTATTACATTTTTTTAAATTTTCTATTCAAATAATTATACATCAAGCTTTTAACATCTTTGATGTTGATATTTTTTCATAAATAATTATTTTATAAAATTTTTTAATTTTTATTTTAATTGTTTATTTATTAAATTTAAAAATTCAAATTTCAATTTTGATAGAGGCACATTATAACATTGTAATTTATTACAATTTTAATAAATTTTATATTTAAACAATTATATAACACTAGTCTTTCAATATTTTTATCTAAATAATAATATAATTTTACAAACTCGATAGATTTATAATATAATAATTTATTACATTTTTTAAATTTTCTATTCAAATAATTATACATCAAGCTTTTAACATCTTTGATGTTGATATTTTTTCATA
>CATIWM010182812.1:0-10301 GCA_949671775.1 Mallotus repandus
TGAAACTAACAATTCAAATAAAGAATCAAAATTAAAAAGAGAGTTAATTTGATTAAATTTTTTAATGCAACCTAAATATTTTAAGTTATTATTTAAGTTGAATAATTTTAAAATAAATACTTATTAATTGGTATGTAATTATATAAAATTAAAACTAAGCATTTTATATTTTTATGTAAAATGATGTGATTATCATTTTATATTTAAATTCTAAGAAATTAGTTTTAATAATAAAAAAATACAAATTCTAAATTTTAGGAGTAAATAATATAATATGTCTAAATAGAGGGGGCAAATAGTATAATAAATTCAAATACAGGCGGCAAATAGTATTTACATGATAATTTTCATCTCAGTTAACAGGAATTGTGACGGAAAAGATAACGGAAGGAGTAAAGAGTATAATCTTGCAACACAAAAGGAGAAGATAATATAAATTTTTAATGTTAGGGACAAATTAATACAATATAACAAATCTCATGGGGCAAATAGTAATTCTCCCAAAAAAAAGAGCCACAAAGGCCTTCAATCTCCAAAATCCTTTAAATAGAGGATCTGCATATTAAAGCAACTCACATCAATTTAAAATATTAAAAATTAGAAGAAAAAAACTGAATTTTGAGGCTCAAATTGTATTAGTAAAATTGTTAGATGAATGAAGGCTCATTGCATGGCAGCAGTAATAAAAAAAAAATGTCACCAAACCCAGAAACTAGAGAAATCATTCATCTATTGATTCATATAAAAATTTGTTGAAGCATCATCATTACCTTAAAATTTAGTCAAGTAAACACATAAAAATTAATGCATGG
This sequence comes from Mallotus repandus, assembly GCA_949671775.1. Taxonomy (NCBI): domain Eukaryota; kingdom Viridiplantae; phylum Streptophyta; class Magnoliopsida; order Malpighiales; family Euphorbiaceae; genus Mallotus; species Mallotus repandus. The sequence continues at coordinate 813 of CATIWM010182812.1, forward strand.
ATTGTATACTCCCTGCAACAAGTGTAAAGTTTACAAAAATTAAAACACAGTCAACAATATTAGACTGAAGGTAGTAAGGCACAAAAGACAGACTAAGTAATGGGGCAATAAATTGAGTAACTATATTCTACAGGTTTAACAATTAGTAATTCATTGAATTTTAAAAGCTACAGAAGAATATAAGATAACAAAATCATAGACAAACAACACAATAAAGAAGAGGCTTATATAGATGTATTCAAGTAACATAAGGAAGACAACTATATTTTTAACAACTTATAAAACTCAAATTACCAAAGAAACACAACTAGGAAATCCTTTACAAATTAGAAAACAAGAGGTGGAAGCTTCATTATAGTTGTGCAAAAAAAACACAAATGCACATATAGTTGGTCATATTAAAGATACATAGGTACCAAATAAAAAAAATAAAGGTACACAACTGATGTTGCTAATGTAACACAAATAATAGATGCAAGTATTGGCTACAGCAAACAGTCACAAACAGGCACAAAAATATGCACATCAAACACAATACACACATTTAGCTTTTACCAAATAGTCATTGTCATCTTTAATTTGCTTAAAGTGCTCCCATACAGCATATGTGGACTCAATTTCTTTTCTCTTCTTTTTTGTTTCTGCATGCTCAATAAATAATTTACTAGTCTACTATACATTCTACATTTCTTTCTATGCTTCCACCTCATTGATACCAGGAGCATTATCACTAGCAATAGTCATCTACATAGAAGCAATACAATTAACGAAGGTATGATAATATAAAAATCATTTTCCTAACATAAAAGAAATGAAAAAAAGTAATGAACACACCTTACTTAGGTTGGTACAGGTGGATTTTGCATATACCACTAAATGAGGAATGAAAATTAATATTCACATGCAGCATAAATACTAAGCTTCCACCATCATAGTAACATCATTTTTTTGCACATTCATTTTGCACATATACACTCTAAAAAAAACTCAATAAGTCACATAGGAAATTGAGAGAATCATAGACCAACTCACAATCACAGAGACTCACATCACATATTCACAATCACATCGCCTCTACAGATAGTCACATACTGAATAAGATTTAAAGTTCTAATTTTTCATAGAGTTTGCTTGAAAAACAGACTCGCAGAGAGACACAAAATCACACGAACTCACAGAGACTAAGATTTTCATAATCGTTAGGCCTGAGCAAGAACCAACCGATTTTGTTTTTTCACCCAGAATTAAATCAATTTATTAGTCCGATTCAGTTGCCAAAAATTGGTCTTGGTCGGTTTGGGTGGGGGATGGGGTCATAGTCAATTTTCGGTTGACGAGTCAGGGAAGTAATTTTTCTTTTAACCCATCTGAATTTTCAAATTTCCCATTTCTGCTAAACGACATTATTTCTTATTAATATGGTTATATATAATAATAAAACCCTAACTCATTTAATTTCACTTCTTTTCTTCTATTATTCACAATCGCCTTAACCCTAATTCCCTAAATGCTTTGTCTACTCTCTTCTCTTCTCTTCTCTGAATCTTGCCTCACCCTGTCCTTCTATAGTCTCTCTCAAACCATTATTTCTTTGGTCTAAAATACCCCTAGCCCCTTAACCTTTAATCTTCATCAATTTCTCCTTTATTCTCTCAAAATCGGTTTCAGTCTTTTTTTTAAATCGCAGTGATATTAAGTTGATCGACAGATCCATTGATGATATGTATTTCTATGTTAATAGCAGTGATAGTATTTTTTGCTTTTATGGGGATTTTGCAATTTTCATAAACAGTTTGTTAGTTATTTGAAAAACATTTAATTTTCATATAAATATAGTATATATTTTTTATAAAATAGTCTATGTTCTTTTATTTTATAAACTTATTTGATTTTTTTGTAAATATTTTTATTTATTTATGAAAAAGTTATGATTTTGTCTATGCATGTAAAAATCTATGTTTACTATTTATAGATCTGTGTGTGAAAATATGTATTTCAAAAAAAATTTGATCTTAAACTATTTGTATGTTTGATCTATGTTATATTTCTGTGTTGTATGGTTTTAGCTTTTCAGATCAATTTTTTAGTTGGGTTTTATCTATTTTCATATCAGCTTAGATTTCTATATTGATCAATGGCTCCCCCAAGGGCTATTTCTCTTGTTCTCATGGTGTCAGACAAGGGGATCCATTGTCTTCGCTTGTGTTTAGCTAAGGACCATTTAAATCGTCAACTCATTCAGATGTTTCAGGACTCAACTTTAATTCCTATGTATGCTAGCTCTAGAGTTCGGTGTCCTACTCACTTTTTCTATGCCAATGACATCTTGCTATTTTGTCGGGCTTCACATGCAAACATTCATAAAATCACTAGCATTTTTGAGTCCTATGGTAATATTTTGGGTTAGCATGGTAATTGGAGCAAGTCAAATATTTACTTTGGGTGTTCTATTTTTAATCATAGAGCTAACTTGCTTAGCAATGTTTCAGGCATGAAGAAAGTGGATCTTCCTCTTATGTACTTAGGTATTCCCCTTTTTCAAGGAGCTCCTAAGAAATGTTGGTTATAAGGTTTGGTGGATAAAGTGCTTGCTAAATTTGATTCGTGGACAAGTAAACTTCTTTCTATGGCAGGCAAAGTGGCTTTGGTTAATTCCATGATATATGGATCTTTTTTGCATTCTTTTATGGTTACAAATGGCCAGTAGCTATGCTCAAGAACATGGAGAAAGCCATTCAAAATTTTATCTGGATTGGCTCTATTAGCTCTAAGAAGCTGCTAACTATTAAATGGAATATTTGTTGTTCCCCTAAAGAGAAGGGTCGCATTAGTCTGAAACATTTGCCTATTATTAATTTGGCTATGGTTTGTAAACTTGCTTGGAAAGTGCATTGTAGTCTAGTTATGTTTTTAATTTTCTTCGTGCAAAATTTTTAAATTCTGCTCTCTCGGCTCGAACAACTCATATTTACTCTTCAATTTGGAGCTCTATTAAGTAGTGCTTTCAGGATATTCATGATAACTCTCAATGGTTGATCTCTAGCCCTTTAAATATGCATTTTTGGAATGACAATTGGTTAGGGTATTCAATTTTGGAAGAAATTAAAATTCCTTTATCATTTTGTAAGCTTTTAAATTCTCGTATTTCTGATTTCTATTTTCAGGATTCTTGGCATATATCTACTAATTTTTCAGGCTGCCTACCCTACCATTTATACAAATATTTGCAATATTAATTTTTCCCATTCGGGAGAGGATGTCTTTGTGTTTCAGCCATCTCATAATGGTCTTGTTTCATGTAAATCTTTTTATCACTTCTATAGTCCAAACCGTTATAAATTGGCTTGGGGTAACGATTTATGGCATCATTATCTACCTCCAACTCGTACTTTTCTAGTTTGGAGAGCAATCCATTCCAGTCTTCCCAATGAAACGGATTTATGTTCTCAAGGTATGTATTTGGCCTCTTGTTGTTGCTTATGTGCTAAGGCTTCGAATTCTCTAGATCATCTATTCTATCAATGCCGCTATGCTGTTATCCTATGGCAATCCTTGTCTAATATTTTTAGCATTAATTTTGTTATTCCTACTGACTTTCTCAGTCTTTTTACAATGATTTGGTTCCATAATTTTTCTACTCAGTTAAAAGCTCTTTGGCGTGTTGGTATTTTCATTGTCATTCGATGCATTTGGTATGCAAGGAATCAGTATTTTTTTTATAACAGATCTTTTGCTATTTTGTAATTTATCTGTCTGATTTGTAGCGACACTAAGGCCTCTGAACCTTTCAAAATTGGTCATATGGTTAATTTAGTCAATGAGTTGTTGATTCTTCAGCGTCTTCAGGTAGGTAGGTTGGCAAAACAAGCTCCAGTTCTAGTCTCAGTTTGCTAGTTAAAGCCATAAAAAACTGGATTAAAATAAACACTGATGTTGCTGCTCATGGTGCACCAGGTCTAACAGGGGCGTGAGGCATTTTTTGGGATCACTGGGGTTTAGCAATGGCTTCTTTTGCTGCTTCAATTGGTTCTGCCTTTGCTTTTGAAGCAGAAATTTTTGCAGTGATTCTTGCCATGAAGAAAACAATCTCCATGCCTTTTGTCAATTTCTAGTTGGAATCAGACTTAGCATACATTGTTCATTTGCTTCATAACATAAGCACTACAGCTCCCTGGCACCTATGTCAAGATTGGGAAGCTTGTCTGCATGCTGTTGATAATCTCAACATTCATGTCAGCCATGTTTTTAGGGAAGGTAACACTGTTGCAGATAGACCATCGGTTATGGGCATTGGTCTCCAATCCATTCATTGGTGGGATTCTTACCCCAATACTGTTCATGATGCCATGTTACATAATGTTATGGGTAGAGAGTATTTCATATTTTGTTAGGCTTTCTTTTTGTTGCACGTGGTGGTCGTTTCTAACTATTTGTATTTCTTTATTTTTCTATTTAATAAAGGATGTAAGGAATCAAATGATGTTGGTGCTAAAGAGCTGCTAGCCTAGCTAGGATGTCTTGATGCATCGCCTCATGATTCTTGCATCAATTTTATAAAAAAAAAAAAAAAAATCTATGTTGTATTTAGTACAGATCTATCAGTTATTAATAGATCTGACTAGTGAATTTTTTAAAAAAGAGTAAACGTGCTTGTGACATAATTTTTTTTATAGATCTGCAATATATGCATGAAAATAATAATTTTTAAAATTATTTTTTATCATATGATTATATATAGATTTTTTTTCATAATATTTTTTTTATCTATGTTTATTTTATAAAAATTATTGTATTATATTAATATATGGTGTGTGTATATATTTATATACCGATAAACATACACTTTCTGCATCATTTTTTTTATTTGATTATGTATTTTTTGTACATCTTTGTGTATAGAATTTTATTTATTTATGCATACATTTTATTTGAAAAAGATTTATTTAATAACCATATTTTTTGTTTTGTTCTGTGTATCTATATGTATATATATTTAGTCTATTGGTGGTGGAAGCTTAAAGTTATAAAATTAAACTTTTAAAAAAGGGGGAAGCTTAAAGTTATAACTTTATATCTTCAAAAAAGGGTCGAAGCTTGTCTCTATCATTGTGATATGAAATTTGTTGAGCAACAATACAAAGGTGTTTGGACCTGAATTAAATTTTGGGTTAAATTATAAAGCCCATTAATTATTCATTAATTATTGACCCAATTTTGATTAATTAAAATTTTTTTTGAGGCCCAGAAATAAGTGAAAAGCTCGGCTCATATCATAATGCAACTTAATGATCAAGGCAGAAGATTTTGGAGATGGAGATGACTATTCAGAGGCTACTTGGGGAAGTGGATCATCTAGTGGAGTTATACAAATTTATTTCTCCAGGAAACAGAAGAAACTCTTGAGATGAAAAATTAAATTGGAGAAGTAGTCTGCAAGCAATCATCTATAAAAGCAAGGAAGAATCAACACAGAGAACATCCACAACCTATCCATCAACATAACAACTCAATCAACATCATCATATCAACAATTATCTTTAAACAAAATTTTCAATTTTAGTCACTATCAGCTAAATTAACAAATCACTATTTATTTCTTATTTTACAAGCTTTGTTTTATTTCTTTATTCTACTCGGTGTGTAATAATAGTTTTCTATTCAATACAAAATTTCCTTTTTATTGTCTCTTTAACACTCTTTAATTTAATTTGAAGTTGAAATTTAAACAAATTATGATGAAGGAGTTTGGTAATCTACAAAACCTTTAAAAGAAGTCAGAAATCAATTGAGGAAAAGTTCCTCTAGCACGCTCGCGTAAATTCAGCATTGATCTTTTGGCACGCATCAAAAAATTAGAGAAACAATTTTGGCACGTTCGGTGGGATATGTTTCAACAAGATGAATAGATTTGAAAAAAAAATTCAAAGTTGGTTACTGAACCAACAATTAACTCTAAAAACAGGTGGTCTATAAAAATAAATTAATGAAGATTTGGTGTCTCAGGATCATTCTTAGACCAAGACACCTCTTAGCTATTCGAGGTAAAATTTGAAGATCATTAATACTACCGTTAATGAAGGCATTAATGCTCTCACATAAGGAATGAAGCAGATGTAGCACATAAAGAATTCTTTACAAGACTCTATGTAAAAATTCAAAAATGATATGTAGAAAACTATACAATAGATTAATAGTTCATTTGCTAGAATGATTAAAAACTTTTCAAACTGGAAAGTCAGAATTATGCATCGAAAGTGGAGATTTAACAACAAAACACAGGATGTGACATTTCACCTAAGGAACAATCAATTTCTCAAGTCTAAACACTAGTTCTTCAAGATTAAATGTTGATTCATCAAGTCTATTTGCCTTCTCATCAACCCTGAGAGTGGGAGTAAACTTGAATATTGAAAAGGAGCAGTACTTAAAGTGGAAAATCCATTTTCTTCACTAGCATCAACTAATTCTATCAAAGTGGATTTTAGAAAAGAAAATAGAGGAAAAGGAGGTGGTTAAGCCTTCCAACATGAATTCAAACAGGTTTAGAAATTATTAAAGGCTAGTTCCTCACAATAAAATTTTAACATCAGATGACAGGCCACCAACTCCAAATTCCTTAAGAAATAACCATAAATACAAGTCAATGAAGGATGAAAGACCTATACAATCTAGATTTGTGGTGTCACCACCTATTGCACTAAGTAAACAATAACATCTTGTGAAAAAAATAAAAAGTTTCCCCAGCTAATAACTTATACTTAAAAGAGAAGGTTACAAAGATGAAGGGTAATTGAAAATAGGCAGAAGGAACAAGAGGTTCAACTTGGTGTCAAGGCCAAATTCATTCTTAAAGCTACAGAGGATCCAATTTCTAATAAAAAGGAGTCCACGATGCAAGAGGCTGAGGAAGATTTCATTGAGATTCAAAACACTCGGGGGGGAAATTTTTGACTAGAAGTAGAGGGAAATTAGAGTGGTATCATAATTCAGGCTACTAGGCAGGATCAACTTAAAATGGTCATTCTTATAAGGAGAGGTGATTAATAAAATAGTGGTTTTTCCAATTAGTATTGATAGCAAAAAATCCCTCAATGTCTTCTTTATGGAAGATTCCATTGCAATATTGAATTTAGGGAGAGAGACTGTTTTATATTGGAATTTAAAGATACTTCCAACCATGTGGAAAAATAAAAGCTAAATAAATAAAATAAATAACTAGTTGTTGGGGTCATTTTTCAAAACCCTGATAGCCGATGATGAAAAAGCTAAATTGTATCATCAATAAGTTAATTTGATGAAGTGAATTAAAATTCAAGCCATTTCAAAATCCACCGAACTACTAAAACCATACTCGATCACCAAATACACCATTTCAAGACCTGACTAAACCCTGATCAAACCCTAAACCTACCCCTTTGGTATTGAGAAAGAGGTCTGAGAAGAATAATTAGAGAGAAGTTCAGACGAGTTGTGCCTTTTAAACGAATAAATATAGTCCTATGTAAGGTCTGTTTACAGTCTGTATTCTGTAAGTTTTCATACTAGTTTTGATTCTTAAAGCTTTAGTTTAACCTCTGGAAGCCCTGAGAACAAAAGTCAAAATTTGGTCAATGTAACTTTTCAGTGTTCAGACAGAGCTTCCGGAATTGAATTTCAGTGTGAAATTGTCTTCTAAAATTTCAGAGTGTCAGTGGGTCCCATTTGGCAAAAAGTCAAAATTTTGATCTCCGGTGGTCAAACCAGGTCCCACAACTGTCTACCTCTCCTTATCCTCATCCAAAAAGGGACACTTGTCAAAAAAGGTGCTTTCCAAGTAAGGAAAATTTAGAATATACTAGGACAAATGTCAATTTCTTAAAGGGAGAGTATATACTATGACCTAATAACATTGAATATTCAAGGGAATTTATAATAAATGCCACTAACCTCAAATGCCTATAAATAGAAGCTTTAAGGGGGCTTTTCCACTTCTAAAAATTAGAAAATTCCAGCACAAAAATCAAGAAATATCTCTCTCTAAAAAGCCTTAGAAATTAGGAAAACATTGGGAAATTAAGGGAAACTATGCCAAAATTTCTCTAGACCTAATTTCTCTTTATTTTCTTCTCTAATCCCTCTCATAAATACCAAAATCAATCACCTAAATTCAAAACCTAGCTACTTCAAATCAATTCCACACAATCCAAAATCAAATCCAAGCCTAAACTCACTTAAAGCACCATTCCCCTTTCGAGTTTCAATCTCAATTCTCTTCAATCAATTGGTGTTTCTTGGTGAGTTTTTGCCCAAATTCTAAAGCTAAACACTTTCTGAAACATCACTCTCATTTATTTTCATCTTATTTCTGGGGTTTGGAGTATTAAAATAAAGTTGTGAAAGCAAAGGAGTGCAAAATTGTGTTATTCAGACATGAACAACTAGTTTTGGCCACGAACAACTAACCGGATGTTCATGTGCCAAAACTGGTTGTTGGAAGCCCTAAAACTGGCTATTCAGGCTCCAAAACTGGCTATTCAGATGGCAAAACTGGCCATCCTTGTCTAAGCTTTGAAAACTTGTTCGTTTGGCTCCGAAATGACTCTGATAATAGTCCTAATCACTCATACATTTTTTATGATGATCATACATCATTTAAATAAGTCTAAAAGGTCTTAGGATGATCAAAATTTAATATTTTTCTATTTTTAAATGATTTTACAATTATTTCTCTTTTATTTCTTAAAACTCCTTTCAAAGAGCTTTCAAGTGTAATCCTTGATCTTGCTTTGGTTTAATGATTGTGATTGTATTTGCTGATGTTTATATGAATTTTAATTGAATATTTTGATGATTATCATTGTGATTTGTGGATTATTTAGGCTTATTTTGATGTTTATTCTTGCTTAAAGCCTTGATTAATGTGTTTTGTGCATATATGTTGCTTGATTGTGCTAAATTGGACTTTGATTGTTGCTGAGTTATTGCTGAGATATAAATGTGCTTAATTTGTGTCTTAATTTAGGGTTTTTATCATTTGTGGGTCATTTTGGTTGTGTTTTTCATCTTAGATCATTACTTGTGCATTTTGTGGAACTTTATGTTGGTTTAAGAGCATTGATGTCCATAGCTTAAATCGTTGATGATTATTGTTGTCATTTTGATATAAGTACCTTATTTATGTGTTTTTATTTCACTTTTAGAGTCTTAAGGGTCTTTATTTTCATATTTCTTGCCTTTATTGAGTATATTTTGTGTTTATATGGAGTTTAGGTGTCAAGTATAGCTTTTAAATTTTATTTTGTGCTTATTTAGTGTCTCTAACTTCATAAGAGTCCTATATCTTGTCATTTTTTTTTCCTATTTTACATCTAATATTATTTTCTTGTCTCTACTGACCTTTTCTTTTCTCTTATATACTATTCTCTACTTCTCCATCTCTTTCTTTTGCATTATTGCATTTTCATGCATTCATGTGCCTTTATGCATATCACTTACTTGATGCATATCACT
>CATIWM010182815.1:0-11127 GCA_949671775.1 Mallotus repandus
TATAGGTAGTGCAACTTTTTGGAATGAAGCTTCTTGTTATGAGCTTTAATGGTTGTAAAAAAAAAAGAAGATTTTGTATGCAGTGGGGGGGGGGGGGGGGGGGGGGGTGTGGGGGGTGTGGTTGGATATGCTTTTTAAATGATAGGTTGTATTTTGGTAGGTAGTGAAAATGAATGAAGTATGAAGCCAACCTCCAGGCAGCTGTAAATGCGCCAACCTCCAAATGGATGTAAATGCCAACTGTTAGTATTTTGGGAAACTAATAAAGCTATTATTAAGGGTTGTTTTAATTTATATTTTAATTATTGTAATTTAAAAAAAACAAGCAAGAGTCCTAAAAAAAATGAAGAAATAAACCATTCTTATAAACTAGAAATTCCATTTCATAGGTGTATTAGTTTCATGATGAATTGTACTTAAGCATTCTATGCTACCAAAAATTCCACAGACAACAATGCCTAAGTACAACTCACAAAATGAATCACAAGTATAAACTTGCATTTGCATGAGTAATTAAGCAAGCAATTGCTAATGTATGTAGCAAAATACAACCAAAAAAACAAAAATGACATCCATAAGTTACTGTGTCCCTAAATGTGGCCTCTTCCTTAGGTTCGTTTGACCAAAAGTGGTTCCATCTTCTATGGATGTCTGGCTTTAACTTGTAGTCCTAACAGATGAATGCCTTTGAATATTTGACTTTTAGGAGCCTGCAAAAAAAAGAAGACACATTTCTAACCATGAAGCTTAAAAAAATAAAATAAGTCTAAATATTTTATCAATTTATTAAACAACATTACCCTTCTATCAACAGGATCTCTTTGGAAACTTCTTTTGTTATGCCCTAATTGACCATAATTATTGCAATTAACTGTGCATGATCTTTTGCTTGAAGTTGAGGGGCCAACTTCATTTTCTTCCCTTGTTTTATTCACTCTCGGCTTGCCTGGTAGCCTTTTAAGAGGGGGAGGCAACATATGTAGGGAAGTGTCTTCAGTATCCAAGTCCATTTATGGCACAGGATGTATCACATTTTTGTAAGCCTTCAGGTACCTCTTAACACTGTAATAGTCATCAACATAATCTTCTGGATTCTCCCTTTTGTATCTAATGCATATGATTGCATGCTTATAGGGAATTCCAGATATTTCCCACCATTTGCAACTACACCACTTCTCCTTCAACTTCACAATAAACCCTAATTTCCCTTTCATAACCTCAAATTCATCATTGCGATTAGGTATTAACTTGCATGTCCTACTAGAACTAATTACTTTATTAAATGTGCTTTTTGCATCAGATGTTAGTTTCCTCTTCCAAGTACAACCTTTAGCATATCTCCTATGTAAGCTCAGCATGCATTTTTGTCTAAAACCATAAAAAATTTGCACAATTGGTAGCTCTCACATTTTTTCCAACCAACTATTAAATGACTCAGTCATGTTATTGGTATAATGTTCACTCTTTGACATAGCAGAAAAGGCATGCCTAGTCCAACTAGTAAAGGGAATTTCCGTCAAATACTCAAATGGCTTACCTTCACCTTTGGACCTGATTTCCTTCATTGTATTCCAGAATTCAAACCCATGAGTGCTTCTTGCAGCAGCCCAAAATTCTATTCTCACTTCTAAGGAAGGAAATTTTTTGCAGAAATTGGTAAAAATATGCCTACGGCAAAATCTGTGGTCTGATGTTGGGAAAATTAGCTTTACAGCATCAATCAACCCCTGCATGTTGGTGATCAGAAAACATGTAAGTCATTTGGTCCAACTATGTTATTTTCAAAAGTAAAAAAGGAAGGAAAATGCACCTTTTGTCTATCTGACATAAAAGTGTAGTGTCTTCCAACTTCTTCTCCACCAATGCACCCTTTCAAGCAATCCAAAAAGAAAAGCCAGCTATCTTTGCATTCCTCTTTAACCACAGCCATGGCAATTGGTAAAACTCCTTTATTCCCATCCAATGCAACAACACTTAATGCACAACCTCCAAATGGACCTTTAAGATGACAACCATCAAGGCCAATGAATGGCCTGCATCCCTCCAAGAATCCAGTCTTCATTGCTTCAAAGCACTGAAATATTCTTTTAAAATGAGGAATCTAATCCATATTATGCCTGGCATAATGTTCAAATTTGACAGTGGTTCCCGGATTTACTTGTCTAACATTGTCCATGTACTTCTTCAACTGCTTGTAGGACTCAGAATGAGAACCTTCACTGCCCTCCTTAGCCCTCAGTTTGGCTCTATATAACTGCCATCTAGGAGGCTCAATTCCCCATTTTTCTTTCATTTCTTGTTCCATCACTTCGTAGCTCAAGTTTGGGTCAACATTTAACAAGTCTTTTAACTTTTCTGAAATCCATTTTGTGTTGGCCTTGGGATTCTTGTTTTCTACTAGCCTTATGCATTGATGCTCCTCAGTTATTGTTTTCATCATAAAAGTAACTCGGTCACTTAAACAAGAAGCATGCACTCTCTAATTGCATCCCTCTCCCTTGTATAAAACTATCACTCTATCATGGTCATTCTTTTTCCAGTCTAAAACATAGCCTCCCTTCATTGCATAATCTTTCAAGACACTTCTATATGCATGCAAATCATAAAAAGCATGCCTTTTTTTTTAAAAAAATACCGCCATCAACTGAATGAGCAAATAGGATAGCCACATACCCTTAAATTGGTCCAAATTCCTCCTAATTCTAACTCTTTTTAGCTTGTCACTATCAGCGGGTACTGCGTCATCTCTGTCACTATCAACATCTTCCTCATTAGCAACTGTTTATTTATATGATCCAACACAATTGAGGTCTTCACTATCATCCAATTCTTCCATCTTACCCTCATCATCATCTGTCTCATTATGCTCAGACATTTCATAATTTGCTGCCTCCATCCAATTAGGATCATCATTGTCAGAAAAATTGAACTCATCATCATTGAATCTATAAAGCTCCTCCTAATTAGAAACTCGAGTAGCAGTCTTTCTTAGTTTTTCACCTCTGCCCCTGCCAGCTCCAACACTGTGACCCCTACTCATATTATTGACTCTGCCCCCCCCTCCCTCTTTTACCCCCTCGACTTTTAACACTATTATTAATTGTATTTGTGTTATAATCTTGTGTTGTTTCAGCCATGTTAACATGGAAATTCTCTTCAACAACATCTGGAATATGCACATTTGGACACAGATTCTCTTCAACTGAAACTTGCCTTTGCACATGCTGTTGAACTGAATCATGCATTTCCACATTATTCTTTTCAAGCACTTGAAGCTCTTGAACCACCTCCTCATGTTGCTTAGTAACAACCTCCTCCTCTTGTTGTGGAATAACCTTTTCCTCTTGCTCATTAACAACCTCTTCTAACCAGTCTTCATCAAAAGCCTCCTCGACAACATCATCAAGAACCTCTTCCAAACCATCCTCCTCCGCACCTTCGTTATCTCCAATATTACTTTCACCTATTATCTGTTCACCTAAAGTTAAAAATTTCATAACATTTTCTTCTCCAGGTACAATCCCTTCACCTGTTGTAACTTTACAACTTCCATTCCCAGTTTCTTTATCAGCTGCATTCTGAGGACCCTCATTTTCAAAAACACCCTTCTTAAAGGCTAATGGTTCATGACACTCGTACACATATACTAAAATCTCAAGATTTTTTCTATACTTATGAAACATCATTATCACAACGTCATCGCCTCTTAAATACTACCCTTGTGATGTTATAACGTTCACAAAATCTGAACCAATATTAAATAGTTTATGGCAGTCATCCATAAAACAAAAATAGTTATATCCATCAAGGTCAACATTCCTATTTTCCTTCTCAACTTCATCAAATTCCACAATCAAGTTGTACCTTTCAGCAAATTTTAACTGTCAAATAAAATAGCATAATGATACCTTTTTGTTTATTAATATAATCAATAAAAAATGATAACCCATGCTCAAACAACTAATTTTTTAACAGATTTATTTAATACATTAGTCAATTTCATAGACCCGTAATGTACGGCAAAACCCTAACTCTGTCAACAAAAAAACCCCACTGCAAACTAAAACCCTTAAAAAACCCCCTAAAAAGCAGATCGTACATACCTTTGAGTAGTCCATTCTCAAAATTTCTTTTTTTCTTGGATCATCGATGCTCAATGTCAGGCTAAAGTCAAACCAACATTGTTTAGAAAGAGATGAAACACAAGAAAAAGAAAGAAAAAGACATGCAAGATGGAAAAAAGAGAGAGAAAGAATACTAAAACCACTATAAAACAAAAAGAAAAGAAGGACCACATGGCTCATTTCTTGGAGGGAATATAATTAAGGGTAAAATAGTCATTTCAGGCAGAAATAATAGTAAAAAGGGCTAAAAGCTAACAGACGGTGGACACATTTAACGGAAACAAATGTTAGGGGACATTTAGTTAACTTTTGAAAATGTAGAAATTGACTAATTAATTTGACCAAATCTCATGGGTATAGTAATTATTTCTAAAATTTAGAAAATATATTTTTATTATTACAATAATTGTTTAACAAAATATATGTTAAATTAAATTATCATTAATAGACTATAAAAATGATAATTTTATTAAAAATATTTTAATAAAAAATAGAATAACAAAATTTTATTTTTAATCTAATTAAAATTTTAATCAAATAACAATTAATTACTTCCAATCTTAAAATATCTTTACTTAAATATCAACTTAAAATATTTATATCGCAAGAAAAAAATTAACCAAGTAAAAATTTTATTTTTATTTGAATTGTTAGTTTAAATTATTAATTAAGCAAATAAATTATATTTATGAACAAAATTTGTATACCCAGCAATTGAAACTAACGATTCAAATAAAGAGTCAAAATTAAAAAGAGAGTTTATTTGATTAAAATTTTTAATGCAACATAAATATTTTAAGTTATTATCTAAGTTGAATTATTTTAAATAAATACTTATTAATTGGTATTTAATTATATAAAATTAAAATTAAGCATTTTATATTTTTATGTAAATGACATAATTATCATTTTATAGTTAAATTGTAAGAAAATAAGTTTCAATAATAAAAAATGCAAATTCTAAATATTAGGGGCAAAAAATATATATATTCAAATAGAGGGGGCAAAGAGTATAATATATTCAGGTAAATGAGGCAAAATAGTATTTACTTGATAATTATCGTGTCACTTAACATAAATTGCAATGAAAAAGTTGACAGAATGAGTAAATAGTATAATTTTACAAAATAAGAGGAAAAATAATATAAATTTTAAATGTTAGGGACCAAGTAGTATAATGTAGCAAATCACATGAGGTAAATAGTGATTCACCCTTTTATTAACCTAGTTGAAGGTGGGTTAAAGGTTCGCAAATTTTTTTTTATTAAAAATACATATTTTTTCAATCATTTTATATTTATTTATAAATTACTCATCTTCTCAATTTTTTACATCAATAAAACATAAATCAAATTTATAAAAAAAATATATAAATCAATTTATTTTTTATTGTGATTTTATTATTTCTATTTTAATTCTGTTATTGTCATTAGTTTATATTTTTTTATTTTCAATTTTTATGAGAATGTTAATGAATTAATCATATTAATACTGATTAAATATTATTTTCATCATTTTAATTTAATACATGAAAAATCTTGTCAATAATTAGTATATGTGTTTTCAAGACTAGCAATAAAAGTATAAACTAATTGTTACAGGTAATTTTTTATTTTTTATTTTATTCTTTATTAATTATATTCTATAAAATTTGTACTATATTATGTGTAAAAATGTATAAAATATATTATGTAACTTTATCTTCAAGAAATTTTTTCTAACAATTTTTAATTATTTGATATTTCAAAAATTAATTTTGCTGTTTATGAAAAATTTATTTATTTATGTTATTTTACTTATTTCATATATATTAACAATTTTTAAAAAAATCAATTACACAGTCTATGAATTATTTTTTATTTATCAAATAAGGTTAACAATAAAACTATTACACATGTGATTATTACTTTTTTAATAATTATATTTGTAACTGTTACACTCAATTTCTTTAACCTTGATTCAAATGCACCCTAAGTAGAAATATTTTTGCAATTGAAAAAAATTGTTTTTAAATTCGTAACAGTGAATAAACTATTAAATATGTATTCTAATATTACTATTATTATTTTTATTCAAATAGTGACACTTTATTTTGTATTTTTTATATACATACATACATATGTACTAGTAAATAGCCACATGTTTCGCATGTGAATAAAGATTTTTTTTAGACTCATAATAGTAAAAAAAATATTAAATATATATCTTGATATTATTATTGTCGTTATTATTATTATTATTTAATTAAATAATTTTTTAAAATAAAAGTGTTATATATTAATATAAAAATTTAATATAATTATAATTCATAGAATTTTGATAAATGGATTATTTAAATAATTATATGATATTCCTTCATTTTTTTTATAATTATTTATTTCAATTCTAAAATTAATTTTATATAAAAATATTATAGCAATAATTAATTATAAGATAATAAGAAATTATTATTTATTTTTTGATAAAAAAAGTAAAAAATAATAATAAACGATAATTATACTACCTTTTCTTATATAATAGAAATACTATTCTCAAACAAATTATGTGCTATATTTTTAAAATATAATTATAGATGCAAGACAAATAAAAATTGTTATTAATTTAATTTTAATTCCTTACTTAATTAAATTTAATTTTATAAGTTTTTAAAAATAGTAAGAGTAATTTTAACTTATATGGTAATCTAATTTTGCAATCTTGATAGAGTCATAGTATAACATAGTAATTTATTACAATTTTAATAAATTTTATATTGAACAATTATACAATACTCTTTCAATAATTTTATTTAAATAATAATTTAATTTTATAAACTTGATAGACTTATAATATAATAATTTATTATGTTTTTTTAAAATTTTCTATTCAAATAATTATACTTAACATTTTTTACGTTATTATTTTTCATAATTAATTATTTTATAAAATTTGGTAATTTTGATTTCAATAGTTTACTTATTAAATTTAATTTCGTAAGAGTTATACAATTCTATCATCTAGTTTGATTTATATTAGAAATACCCAATTAAAATAGAAAAATATATATTTTTAATAAAATTACAACTAAAATTTAATTAATTTGATTTTCGTTAGAGATAAAATAAAAGTTAAACTAATTAAAATAGGAATGTACTTTCAATTAAATTAGAATGATACTATAATTAGTTTAATTTTTATTAGAGATAAAATAAAAGTTAACCTAATTAAAATAGAAAATAGACTTTCAATTAAATTAAAATTATATTTTAATTAATTAATAATTAAATTATCCAATTTTTATATAATAATTACTGAATACTTTTTTCTTTATAATTTTGAGTGTCCCTAGTTTGTAAATTTATATATACTAGTCATCAATCTGCGCGTTGCACGAACTACAGTTAATACATATTTAAATAAATACACTATAGACATCAAATTAAAAAAATAATAGTTAAAATAAAAATTTAAATACAATTAAAAATTATTATAACTGTAAAAATATCAAATTGAATTGTCAAAATCATTAAATTTTATTTTTTTAATAAATTGAAATTTAATTTAAATTTTACATTGAATATAAAAAAATAAATAATATATGTATAGAATCTGAATTGTATCCTATATAAAAAATTTTGAAATACTTACCCAATATTGTCTCCGTGAACGGTTCTTCAAAAGTACATTATTTTTTCAATCAACATAATATATATAGTGCCAGTCCCTCAACATGATAAAAATAACATTCATCGGACACATTATTCTTACATTAAAAATAAAATTCTAAATTAGAAGATAGCAATGATCAACACTAAATATACAGCAAGTATGAAAGAAAATAAATAGACATATTATTATTTGTCATCAATTCAATCACGATTAAAGCTAGTAAGAGATGAAATTTTTACCTCTTTTTAACATTCCTCCTTCCTCTTTCTCCTTTCCAACTTTGCAAGGTTACGCTCAAATTATATCAATGATTTTCAATAGTCTTTATAAAGCCTAAAATTACAAGAATTAAATTCAATTAATGGTTGCTATTTTGTTTTACACTGTGTTGAGCCTTTATATATAGCAAAGTGCTCTTTTTTTTGTTCCAGAAAGTTCCACCATGCTAGTTGTTTTGTATATGGTTTTACACTGTGATAAGCCTGAGCTTAAAATTTTGCTTCAGCTATTACGGCTCTTTGTAGTTGTATAATGAGAACTCAGACTTAGTGGTGGAATTTTTTTTCCTCATTGCTTTATATTTTGTATGAATTCCATTACTTTTCCAACTGATACTTGCTGGGTCTATATTCGTTGTAATTCAAACTATGATAATCATTTGAATTTCTAGGCTGAACAGTGACTATCTTTTTTTTGTTTTTAGTGGCATGATGAAATTGATAGTATTATACGGCTCTACATTGTAATACAAGAGTGTAGATAGAATTAAGCCTATTGGGAAGCATACTCTAATTGGTGACAATAGAGAATTAAGTGATTTTCAGGAGATTCTTTGCAACCTTAATCAGCTCATGTAAGTGTGGATTGTATTCAAAGTTTAAAAAAAAACATTAGAGGTTTACGAAAGCCATGATGTTATTTCTTATCCAAATTTACTGTCTAAAATTTCTCTCTTAGAGATTGTTTAATTTATGGATAAAGATTTGTGTAGTGAGTAGCGACGCTATAGTGCGTTGCTACTCACTACTCATAGACAGAAGTAAGGGAGGACTCAGACTTTTTTACAGTGAGTGCCATTTATCCTAGTGGGAGTGTAGCAGGAGTAACAATTTCTATTAACCTAGTTTAAGTACTCAGCACTAGCGAAAGGGATGGACAAGAAAGCTAGGGAGAGAGCGACAACATAGAGCTTTTCTTTTGATATATTTGTATAGGGTTGGGCTAATGATCTTTCCCTAAGAGTGCCCTAATATAGAATATAGTAAGAAGACTAGGCCTCTTAATTATCCCTATAGGATAAGATAAAACCTAGCAGTTAGTGAGCCAGCTAGATAGATAAGATAAGGATAAAGGTACAAATCTGCCCTTAATATTTATACCTAGGTGGATCGGCCCCTAAATAATTTTTAGGCTCAATTAAACATAAAAATTCAAAATCATGGCATTATAAGCCCCCCAATTTAACAGAGGCATTTGTTGTCGTTAGGTTAGTGGATGATGTGGCAAACAAAGAGTCCCATAAAACTCACACTTTAACGTGCTTCGCTCCTCTTCTTCTTCGTCTTCTTCTCATTCTCCGTTGAAAAAAAGACCAAAGTAAATCATCCAGTTGAAACAAAGAATAAAACAGTGGCTGGACTTTTACTTGGTAGGGACTGAGCGGCAATAATAACACCATTGGTATTGTAGAGTTACATTTTAGTTCCTCTCAAAAGTGTGAACTGATAAATAATGAGTCTTCATAGGAAGCTCAGATGGATAACTGGTATCAAGCTTGGTACCTTTTTTTAGATTGAGAATAGAAACAAAAGTAATAGAAACTATTGTGCATGTGCAGTGCAGTGCAGTTGTGACGAGGGCGGGCGTGAAGGAAACGACATCGTTTTCTTATATGGCCCTCACTATGTAGCGTTAGATCTACCCCTCAATTCCCAACAACCATTTGATTCCAATTCTTTTTCAATTTTTATTATTAATTAATAGTATAGCTTCTTTGATTGATCTCTTGCGCTCTTACGCTTCTGGAAACAAAGGTACTAGACTCAATTCAACTGATTTTATTTTTGATTTTGATTATATCAATTATAGTCATGGATTTGCAGTTGCTGTTGATTATTAATGAGCTTTGGATCTGATATGTTGTTTGAGCTTTTGATTTTTTCTTTTTTAAGGAGGTAAGGAGATCAAATGAATCATTTTTTGCCTGCATTTAGATTTTGCTTCTATTTAGTGTAGCTTTCATTTGCTACGAGTTGATAACATAGTGATTCCTGAAGTGTGCAATAATGTCGATGGATGAAGGTAATGTTGTTGAATGTGGCACAGAAGCATCTTCTTTAGATACTAATAAACAGTTACCTGAAATGCATCTTAGGAAGAATGAGAATCTTGTGAAGGAAAACGAGATGCATGATGGAACTCTATTATCAAATAAGTCACATGAGCAGCTTATGTAACTTGTTAAACTGAAGCTTCAAAATAAGTTCTTGAAGTCTCAGTTTGAGGAATCAAAAAATTTTCATTTAGAAAATGATGAATCTCAACAGAGAACTGAAGCAAGTGATTGGGAATCTGCTGAGGTGGAAGAACTCCATAAAAGTTTCAAGTCTCTAAGTAGAGAACTTCATAAAGAAAAACTAACACGTGGTGCATTAGAGGAGGCTTTAAGGCATCTTCGTGAGGCACACTCTGAAGCAGGTGCAAAAGCCCATGAGCTTTCTGTAAAGCTTGATGAAGGTCATATTTGTCTGTTTATTAGCAGAATTTAACACAATTTTAATAAGAGCTTATTTAATTCTGAGTTTTTAATTGCTTGCTGAAATGGAGGATTTGTAACTTTTAGATGTTGCTTGTACTCAGAAGTTCCAGTGCTACCAAAATGCATAACATAATAAACTATAATGATATTTACACACACCATATTTACTTCGTGGAAATAATATTTGTAGTTCTGAACAAAAGGCTTGAGAATCAGCCTTTTCTCGTGATACTCTTTAAGCAAATGAAGCAAAAGGAAAAGGAAAAAAAGTGCTTGCAATTGCATGATTTTCATTTTCTTTAATTATTTTTGAGGAATGATATCCCTACACTTTTATCCTGAAGCATGTGGTTGTAGGACCTTTTTTTTTGCCACATCATCCACTAACCAAATGACAGCAAATCCCTCAGTTAAATGGGGGGATCAGAATATCACGATTTTAAATTCCTATGTCTAATTGAGCCTGAAAATTATTTAGGGGCTGATCCACACCTGGGTATAAACATTAAGGGTGGATTTATACTGCACGTGGCTGTACGACCCTTTTTTTGCCACATCATCCACTAACCTAACGACAACAAATGCCTTAGTTAAATG
>CATIWM010183027.1:0-15132 GCA_949671775.1 Mallotus repandus
TCTAATTCTTGGGATAGATTAGAAGGGAAGTGAGGTTTATTTCTAAAGGAATTGGTTTAAGTGTTTAGCCATTAAAACACTTGGGATTTGGTTTAAGAGTGAGCCTAGAAACTCTTGTTTGTAAGGTTGTAAGAGTGAGCCATAAACTCTTGTGTAATCTCAATCTTGTGAATAAGATTGTGGGTGATTGAAAATTCTAACTTGGGGATAAGTTAGGTGGAGACGTAGGATTATTGTTGAATCCGAACTCCTTAAATCATTGTGTTCTTCATTCTTCCTTCTCAACATTCTTTCTATTTTGTTTAAATTTCAATTACTATCGATTTGAATTCGATTGCCTTATTCACCCCCCCTCTAAGGCATTTTCAGTAATTTATTTCATTCTTTATGAATTTTCCATTTAAACACAACAATATTTCTTAATATTTTCATAATTAATTATTTTATAAAATTTATTAATTTTGATTTTAATTATTTACTTATTAAATATAATACAATAGGACTTATAAAATTATGTTATCTAATTTGATTTATATTAGATAAAATATAAGTAAACCTAATTAAAATGAAAAAATATATATTTTTAACAAAATTACTAATTTTTAATTAATTTAATTTTATTAGAGATAAAATGAAAGTTAACCTAATTAAAATAGGAAACATACTTTTTATTACATTAGAATTGTACTTTAATTAATTTAATTTTTATTGAAGATAAAATAGAAGTTAACCTATTTAGAGTAGAAAATATACTTTCAATTAAATTAGAATTATATTTTATTTTATTTTATTTTATTAGAGATATAATAAAAGTTAACTTAATTAAATAGGAAACATATTCTCAATTAAATTAGAATTATATTTTGATTAATTTAATTTTTATTGGAGATAAAATAGAAGTTGACCTAATTAGAATAGAAAATATGCATTCAATTAAATTAGAATTTTAATTTTTATTAGAGATAAAATAGAAGTTAACCTAATTAAAATAGAAAATATACTTTCAATTAAATTAGAATTACATTTTAATTAATTTAATTTAATTTAATTTTTATTAGTAAATGATTAAATTATTCAATTTTTATATAATAATGAGTAAAAACTTTTTTTTGTAATTTTGCATGTCCTCCTCCCCTTCGTACATTTATATATATATTATATTTTCACCTCACACTGAACATAGACTTAATGTGAAACTATGAAGACTTTTTTTTTCATGCAATTCTATTAATTTATATTCAATATGATTGTTTATTAGCGTTGTAAGCAGGAAAGCTTAACCAATTTATGTTCATCAAATTCAATCCAAAACTTTTTGTTGGAATAAATCATGAGACCTTGAGAAGAATCATCTCAATTTGATTATACTAAGAGCATCACATATATAATTTCCCCAAACATACATATATAAGCTATTATTAAATTTGAGTTTCATTTGAGTCAAGATTCCTCACTTGCCAGCCTCTCACTCAATATCTTAACTCCCATGTACCTGCACAAAATCAAAGCCACAACACAAATATGTAAGTTCATCTCGTGCATGCTGCAGCACCGCAGATAAATCAGGACTCTGAACTAATTTACCTCCCTAGCATCATGACAGTGGCCTGAGGATTTGTCCCAGGAGAGGCATTAAACGTTGAACCGTCAATAACTCTCAGAGCATCCACACCAAGAACCTTGTAGTCTGTGTCAACAACACTACCCACTTGACAACCCCCATGATAATGCCATATGGTCATGACAGTATCTTTACAAAATTGTTCTAAAGATGTTGAAGTGTTGTCATGTCTAGGCAATAAATTAATCGGTGAATGTGCTGTCATGTTTAGTAGCTGTGGCACTGACATATCATCATATTTAAACTTGGAGAAAGGCTTGGAATTAATTATTTTCTCTATTGTTGAAATCCCTTCAACACATCTCTGTAAATCTTCAGCTTCTTTGAAGTAGTTGAATGTTACTGATGGATTATCATTTGGGTTTCTGCTTGTTAGCTCTAAATGACCAGTGGAAATTGGACCCATGACTTTTTCAAGTATGAAACCACCTCTAAATGCTGCTTCATCAAGACTGTTCATTAGTTCAATTGCTTTGGCTATGGCTTCTGGTGTCCTTTGTTTAGGTGGCACAGTTGAGAGCTGACCAATCTGCACATTAATTTCAACAAAAGCACTAAAATTTTTGTGGTGGTGCATTGTTTTTGGTCTAAATTTTCATGCATTGGGATGACATTCATAGGCCTAATATATTGTTTTTACCTTAGGAGAGAACATTCCATAGTCCCTCTGAGTAGTGCCACCAGCGAAATTTGCACCGCCAGCGGACTCAATGTAGCTGCCGAAGTGAGTGATGCCAACAACTTGAATCAGCGAAACCTCCACAGGTAATGGGGACGGGATAAAAATGGCATTCATTGGATTATCAGACATGAGTTGGCCAACCATGGGCTGATCAAGCACAACAGTAATGTTGTGTGCCTGAAGTTGAGCTGCAGGGCCAACTCCACTCAGCATCAGAATCTGTGGGCTCCCAAGCGCACCAGCTGATACGATAATTTCATTTTTGGACCCTCTGTTCAAGTAAGCTCTGTGTCTAATTCCTGATGCATCTCTAAATACCACTCCATGGGCCATTGGCCTTTCTTTTCCTGCTCAAGCACAAGTAAATCCCAGGTCAGTGCCATAATGTAGATTGGATTAGTATGTCAGTGATCCAACATTTATCTACCCACCTTTGATTCTAAACAGTATCTTATGCACAGGTGCGTGCAAAAGCACAGTGAGTCCAGCTGGGTTGGCAAAGTCCAGTAAATCAGCAGCAGAATGTCTATTCCCATCTTGATCAAAAATTGTGCCACCAACTTTAGTGCCATACATGTGGTCATAGGTGAAGCCATTGTTAGGGACCACCCCAGCCTCCAGCAGCCCATCCCTTACTGCTGACTGCCACTGCCTCATTATTGGCTCGAATGCAACTATTTTCTCCACCCATTGGTATGACTGGTTCACTAGGCGCCCATCCCACCCCATATCCCTGCCGTCATAGGTTAATTATTTGCTTAAGTATTGCATATTGGTCCGACGGTAAATGTATATTTATCAAGCAAGAATCAAGGTTGAGTTCGTATTGCACCTAATAAAAATTTTAATAATTTACGCCTTTTAGCCCACAAAAAATTTTTGAATAGCAAATGCATATTCCTTGTTAAACTTTTTGTCATACCTTACATACTCAGTACTAGCACGTGTATAGAACCCGGCATTTAGGCAGCTCCCACCACCCAACACCCTTGCACGGGCATTAATCACACCGTCTTCAGAAATGAAGCGTTGAGAGGGAGATGTAGGAGAAAGATCAGACAATGCAGCGCCAAAATTTGCCAAATTGTTGATATTAGGGTTGCCATAGGGTGAGCCGCCTCGTTCGAGGACCAATACGGTAGCGTTTTGGGAGAGTGTGGCAGCTAATGGGCAGCCAGCAGTTCCACCACCAACTATGATGTAGTCATAGTATGAAATTGCTGGAGCAGAAGTTGCATTTTGCACAAAAGAGTAGTTTGGTGC
This sequence comes from Mallotus repandus, assembly GCA_949671775.1. Classification (NCBI taxonomy): domain Eukaryota; kingdom Viridiplantae; phylum Streptophyta; class Magnoliopsida; order Malpighiales; family Euphorbiaceae; genus Mallotus; species Mallotus repandus. The sequence goes on from CATIWM010183027.1 coordinate 3,567, forward strand.
TATGTAGAGAAAGGATTGTAGTTAGGGGTATGAATGAAAAATAAATCTAAAATCTGTGCTGATTTTGAAAGAAAGTTAATGTCAACATTATCACAAGTTCAACCATAAAAAGAGGCATTAACTAGGCACAACTTTAATTAGATGCATATCAAATCAAACACTAGACCATATACTAATGTCATCATGTGATGATGTTAATGCAATAAAGTCCCAACAAATTATGTGGCCGCACCAATAGGCGTAGAACTTGTGGCTCAAAAAAGATTAAACTATATACATAATTTTAATTTAATTTGGGACCAAATATATATATATATATATATCCATGATATTAAAGTAAAAATTAATTGTTCATTAACATAAAATTTAAATAAATATTAAGTTCCCTTCTTATAATTGAATGTTAATTAAGGATTCAAATCATGATCTTCCACTCCTCCCTCATCTCCAAAGTGTACCACCACCATTGTTGTACCACACAACATTTGAGGTAGCTCATTACTAATACCTATAAGTTAAGCAAAACAATTTCCAAATTGATAAAGATCATCACTCTAGTTTCATGCATGAAGTTTCTAATAAGTGCAAATGATGAGAAGTGCAACATCAAAGGCAAGGGAAAAATAAAGAAGAGAAAACCAAGAAAATGTAGGTACCTCTATCAGCAAAGGAACATAACAAGCCATGAGAAAAGAAGATACCAAGAGAACAAGCACCAAAGAATCTCCAAAAACTAATGGGAGTAAGACCCATTTTTCCTTTATGAATAATGGCTAATGGGTATCTTTTGTTTTGGTTTTTGGTGGTACAAAACAAGACCAAGTGATGTTTGCTTATATAAGCTATAAAACTCAACAATTTTGACGGCTATAACTTCTGTACAGGTGCAAAGATTTCTTGCTCATTTTGTCGGGGGCAAGAAAAAGACAACCAAATGACAATGATTATAGGTGTAGAGTCAGACACAACAAGATTCAAGAAATGAAAGAAAAATGTTGTACCTATAAAATAAGTGTGTATTTGGCAGTTTTAGTTTAATATACAAAAAGCAGAAACAAGAGAGATAGGAGAGAAAATTTAGCATAGCAACTGCTCAACTAGTTAGCTTTCAGATCTTTCATTATTTTGTTCCCTTAAAAATTTAATGCACCCGTGTCCCAACTACAAAAATGGCCTCAAATATATATATACTCCATTGCATATAATTGTGAGTAGAAGGTACTAGAATAACAAATTAAGTCTTATAAAGTATGAACAAATTAAAGGTTCAATTCTAACCTTTACAGAAAGTTAAAAAAAAAATTATAAATAAAAAATAATAATAAATAAGTCGGTGCGAAAATTCAAGGAGTTTTTAAGGAAATCAAACCACTTGCATGTAGTTCAGCTTCAGATTTAGTGAAGCTTCACTAAGTTTCATTGTTTCTACTCATTAGTCTCTGTCTCTACTAATTTGCAAAATTTAAGGGTCGGCTTGTTTCTAAAAAAATATATCTTTTCAAAATTTTAATGTTTGGTGCGTTTAGAAGTATTAGTCCATAAAAATAATTTTAAATTTATGAAATAATTATTATTCAATAAAATGAATTATTTTTTCTATTATAAAAGAAGTCATTTTAAAAAAATTATACAAAATTATAAAAAATATAAACAAATTACAAAAGACCAATAGTTTTTATTTTCATATTTGCTCTGTTTTGTGCAGTTTTATATTATATCATTTATTTATTAAATATTCAAATATTAATTTTATTGAAAAATAAAAAAAAAAAATCAATAGTGAATGCAAATTTTGTAAAAAAAAAATCTCTAAATTATTTTCCTCCCACAAATGTGAAGTTTAACTACAAAAACTCCTCTCAGACTTTTGCTCTAATCCAAGTGCCCTAATTAAATTTCATGTAGTGCAACAAGTACACAGCTTATATTGAAAATTCTTGGTTTTTTTTTTTTTTTTGTACTATACAAAATGCAGAAAAAAAAACCTTATGATGGTTCACATGAATTATAGGATTACGTGCACCATTTAATACTTATTTTAATATTTATGATTTAGATTTTATAATTCATGTGACAGTTCATTAAATCAACTATGGTATTTTTCACTATTTATTTATAATCTCAACCAAGCTGCATCAATTTTTTATTTTCAATTTTTTGCAACAAAACAATCATAGCTCATGAAGTCTAAAACAAATGATTATGGTGGAGGCTTTATGACTTGAAGGTCAGAAGTTCAATTTTTAATTGAATATCTTTACGTACACCCAATATATATATATATATATATACACGAGTAATCCAAGTGATAAAAGATGTGGACATTTTATTCAGAAAAATATATTTGAAACCCTTCATTTCCCTTCTCTCTTATAGTGTTGGGAATTAACTATATCTACTATTTGTTAAAAAAAATATAGTTGTATATATGATGATGATGATAATAATAACAATAGTTGTCGTTATAATTGATTAAAATTATAGTGATTGTTGGTGGTCGTAAAATAAAATCGTCACGAAGTGATTAAATCACAAAATAAATCTTATATAGTATAAACTATAAATTATAGTTAGTTTTTTTTCACAAGCGAAGATTTTTTCTTTGAAATTATTTAGAATTGAATCTATATCTTATGATGGCCAAAAAAAAAATTACCATTTAACTACTTAATCTACTCAACCTTCCTCCATATAAACCTAGTTTAGATAATAAATTTTCTCTCTTCCAATTTTACAGAGTGAGTGTAAAGGCATGGAAAATTATTTTGTGTCTTATAAGATTGATATGATTCACCCACCTGAAAAAATGACCTGAGTCTACTTGAGCACCTACTAATACTATACTTGTTTAACCCTGACTGACCTATATGCTAACAATTGAGTCCATAATCTTTTTACCAAATCTTGTTTGCTCAACAATACAATAACGCACATTAAACAAGAACAGTAATAGCAAAAATTTGCATAATTTTTTGGACATAATGCAACATCATGTTTGTACTCTAGTCGTCTTATAATATTTAAACTTTTCGTAGTATGAGTCTTTTTATTTAAGGAGAAGCACAATTTTTATTATTTTATTACAAATAAAAAGAAATCATTTTTCAAATAAATTGACAATATTTTTAAAAATAGCTAATTGGTTATATTGATCATAAATCATATATAAAATAAATTTATCATTCAAATTTACTGTTATATTAATTTTTTTTATAAAATAATAATATTAGTATGAAGAGTATTAAATGTAAAAAATATGGAATATAGGGTACTTAAATATCGAAGAAAAGCCACAAAATTAATTTTGCCAAAAGTTATGTACACTTAATCTTGGATAATAAAAGACAAATGATTTCCAAAAGCATTATCCTGTTCGAAAAATTTAACTGTGCTGCTTCATCACTATACAGTTTTAGAGGTTGGTGAAAGGAATAAATAAAGTCCAACTCCAACAGAGTGACAATATCCATTAAAAGCTACATATTGATATAGGTGATTTTACTAAGCATGTGGCCAGTTCAGTTGTATTGAATGTTTTTGACAAGGGGCTGAAGTTGAACAAGGTCAAGGTAACTAACTGTCTGGACTTGGTCCTCTAGGCTTCTTGTATTTAAGTGCTGAAGGTACAAGAGTTCCCAGTTCAAAACTGAATAAGCACGTTTCCTGCTGCTGTCATGGAATGTTTTCACTGATTAGTTTCAACTTTCTCATTTCAGCTTTTGGAATTTATTTCTCATTGTGATAATTTACAGCAACCATTTAGCTCCCATTTTGGTTCACAGCATAATAAATTTCCCTCTTATTCAGCGGCTTGCTTGCTTGCTGGCTGTGGAGTATAAGCAACGATGAAATTGAATATTTAAAGCTTTTAAATGCAGAGACCTGAAAATTATTACTTGCCAATCCAATTGGATGATAAATGAGCTAGTTTTTTTACAGTTTGGAATGCCAAAACATGACTAACAAATATTTAAAAAAAAAATGGGGGGCAGAAAATAACAGGAACCAAATTGGATTTTCAGACCAATGAATAATTCTACCATCACATAAAACTCAATAGAGTGAATTGTAGGTAAAGCAGGTGCAAATAATAGAGACCACACAAATGAAGAGTGAAGGAAGAAGAGTAACATTCAAGAGCTTGCCCGCACCCAGATACCCCGCCAGAGTAATTGTACCATCTGCAATAACACGAGCTATGGTCCCTGCTTCAGTTGAGAGTAGGCCCCCATTGTATGTTCCACGGGAAAGCCTGGATGACATGACTCGAGAAAGTAGTGACAAGTTCACACCTGGAAAATATATATATTAGTGACAGATCATGAAGGCAAAACAGCGTCAAAAGTTAAAGTCTGTATTGTAAATTACAACTATATTTTAGTATACATCTCTTATACGTCAACAAATGTTAACGTATTGATTGTTCTGATGCACTTTGTTTCATCTGGAATAATGAAAGATATCATGAGGTGATGCATTAATTCAACTTTATAATTCTGATGTAGATTTGCAGTTTCTTATTTTACATATGAAATAAGTTGACAAGAGAACGCCCACAAGACCTTCATATTTGCTTTTGTACCCTTCATCATAGAATTCATCAATGTGATTGGAAATTTAAAATTGAATAATTTCTCACCTTCAAGTACTTCAGCAGCAACGAACATTATTAGCCCAGAGCAGACATATTGAGGAATCGTGTATAGACTTGTGAATTTGAAGCTCCCGAGTATTCCTATGCAAACCACAATTTCTGAGGCCAATAAAATTTGCCTGCAAATAAAGAAATAAGGAAGAATTGCATTACTAGGATATAATAATTTTCAAAGATTTACATCAGAAAATACAGTCAGAATAGGATTCTACAGAAAAATAAAAGAGACAAAAAAATGAAGAATTACCTGTCTTCAAACATGTTACTGATGTAGCTTCCAACAATGATATTTACTGGAAGAACTGTTAGGCCCAGACATGCAAGAAAAATAGCCACGGCACTTGTTGACCAATTGAAATAGTATGCAGTAATGACACTAGATTCTGATAGTAAAATCTCCATTGCATATTTTAGCATGAAATAGATCAGCAACTGAACCTGATGAAATAAAGATTTTTGGATAAGTAATCATTTATACACCATGATATTGACAAATCAACCACCAGCATTTATGACCGTGAAATTCAATTCACAAGTCCACTGGAAACAAAGATTATTCATGCACAAAATATCAGTGCAAAGCACTAAATCATCTCATTATTCTCATACAACTTGAGAAGCTCTTGTCTCTTTCAACACCATAGCCTAAAAAGACATTCCTGCAGTTTATCTATTTAGTTAACCAACAGCCTAAATTGTCAAAACCCTTAAGCTGCCAATCTATAATTAACACTGATCTGTCTGAATTCCTGGCTACTAGCTTTACTATGGTTTTACCACTTTTCAAGACTTAATTAATAAGAAATATCCCGTTCAATGCATACACCTGTCTGGTATTTGTTTGCTAGACATCTCACATTTAGTGTTCTGATTGTTTTTAGCATGCAAGTCACATTAGCTTGGAGTTCTTCGTCATGAAGAAATTTAACCATATGAACACACAGGTAGAGCTCATTTAACAGAATTTTACTTGTTAGGTAAACTTACTGTTAGACTCTTCTCTATAATTTCATTAATCATTTTCATGTACACGCCAATGCCTATGGCTTAATGACACAAGTGTGCTCCTGCAGAAATTCTAGCCCTTGGACATTCTTACTTTGATTGAAGTAACAAGGTCCTAGCATTCACATACCTTGACAGAAGGTGTAAGTAGCCTGTATGCTGATGCAATTGATGTGGCAGGTGCCCTAGATTCCTCAGAAGATTCGTCACTGGCATCACAATCTCCATCACCATTTTCATCCTCTTGCTTCGCTTCAGAATCCAATAGCAATGGTTGTTTAAGACCTTTCTCAAGTGCATCATTTTCCCTAGGTCCTGTCGTTAGAAGAGTCAAAATATAGAATGAACGAATAATAAGACAACAGAGAAGAAATTGATTGATGCAGGCAAACAAGAAGCGTTAGGGCTAGCAAAGTTCAAAACAAAAATTTGGTAATACCATGTTTCTAGAACTTGCCAACCAAAATTTCCCTAGTTACTATTATATTTTGGATTCACACCTAGTTACAATTCTATCATTTCACTTTAGGTCCTCCATTTCATTGAGCCGGGTAAGCTCCAAGGCATCTGATAAAACATGTTATGCATCAACTACCAGCTTTTATTTTTCTATAGATCCATCCAATTTTTGCATTAAAAAATAGAAGGGGAAAATTTTCTTGAAGAAAAGTGGAGGAAAGGTTACTTCCAAACAAGTGAATTAAAAGAAAAACCAAAAGGAAAACATATACTAATATAATAATATTAAAAAAAAGTACTAGTGTAACCATGGGATTCTAAAATGCCATTCACCCATGGAAGAAGTACTAGATAAGCTAAAGGAACTTTTGAGACACCTAAACCACAAATTTAAGGCTAGCCAATAGGAGAAGATATGACATCAAGTTGCTTATGCTTTCATCAGAATAGACGTAAAAATAGAACCTATCAAACTTTCCATTCAGGCAATATACAAATGGCTAAAATGAAAAGGGGATGAAAGTAGTGGGGTAGAGATTCACTATAGTTAATGTTCAAACAAAAGAACCATAAAAATTACAGATTAAAGAGAAACATAATGGAATATGTATAAAATAAAGATAGTGGTGAAGAAATAAGCACACCATTGTTAGATTCCTGTGTTACATTGCTTTCTTCAATCTCATGAGAAGGCTCTCTAAATGTGATCCATAAAAATATGAGATATATGAGCCATCCCACAGCCATAACCCACCCCGGCAAAGTGACTTGATTGAATGAAAGCTTGTAAATTTTAAAATCTGTCTGAAGTAAGCCAGCAATAGCAGGACCACAAGCCATTCCAAGAGCACTGGCACTGACAAAACCTGCTGATGCTTGCATACGAATTCGTAGTGGGACACAATCGCTGATGTAACGCCGGTTAACAGCTCTAGCAGAACCAAACCTGCATTGTATAAATATAATTAGATCAATGTGCATGGTGAGATATAAACAAGGAATATTCTATGAAATCTCTACAATTTGTATGTACTTGTATTAGGGGCCTCTAAACATTATATTATCCTGAAACACTATATTTTAAAATTAAAGTGAGCTTCAAGTTATTTTACAATGTACAACTATAGATGGATTCCACATATTTATCATGAATGACTGGATAATACCATGCCCTTACATGATCCTGCAAATTCAAGTTTAAGTTGCTGATAAATTCAAATTGCTCAGATGTGATTTTCTTCAGTTGGAATCTCAGTGAAATCAACCAGTAAATATGAAAAAAGTAAATAGGGTAAATAATAGCTTACCCACATAACAGACGGCCTAGTAAGAGAAGAGATATTGACCGACAATCAAGCGCCAGAGCATACATGAGATTTCCCACCAGAAGAACAATACTGCTAAATACCAGAGGTCTGAAGTATGATTTATTTGACCAAGCACTAAAATACACTGAAGAGAACACTTGTGCAACTGCCATTGCTCCAATCACAATACCACAGACTGTTGCTGCTGCTCCAAGCATTGTGGAGTAATCATCTGCTGTAGGGACAATTATATATGTATTGACCATATAAAGGAATGTGTTTATTAAGTTTAAGAGAAGTGACATAAAGTGGTATTTCTGATCATCCACATGCTCCTCAGTGGGAGATGGTAGCTCTTCTTGCATAATGAGCGCATGTTGTGCCAAGAAGTTCAGGAAGTTTGTTGAATGTGACAGCCTGTCTACAGCTGCTTTCAATGAATCAACAACAGGATCCTGCAGATCAAGAACATGAAATGCAAGTGATTAAGTTAATGACTGCCACCCATCTCAAACACCAACCACAATAAGGTTTGATAAAACGTCAAGAACGTAAAAGAAAAGGGCAATACAAACTTTATGTAGAGTAATATACAAGGACCTGTAAGGGAAGAGCAGGCTGATCATAGATTGATAAATAGCTTCCCTGATGTTCCTGAAGTTCATGTAGATTGCGAGAGATGGCTCCAATTACAGCTCCTAAACCCTGCAATTTACATTCATTAGGAACTTATTCTGTGGACTACTGCTCCAACAAAAATTGAGAACAGCATATTACCACATGCTTGAACACTTGCTGCAACAGAGAGTAAGGATGATTAGCACGGGTTTTGACATAGTAATCAGTGAATCTATACCCAAAGCGTTTATCGAACTTCTTCAGTATCTTACGCAGACCAATTGCATTTATTTCAACAAAAAAGAGAAGCTTTAACAAATCTTGCCCCACTGCTCTATAGGCTTCTCGTAATTGAGATATTTGAGCAATATCTGGCTGTTCTGCTAGAGCCTCTTGCTGTTCATTGAGCTTAGCAATCCTACTCGCAAGTAGCCCTTGTTCTTCCAATATAAAAAGCACAATCTTCTCAATCTGAAATTGTTAGCAAAAGTCACATCATTGAAATTACAAACAATGACAAGTTGAATACGTGATTCACAAACCAAATCTTCTAGAAGAATCTACATCTGAAATCTGGAAATTCTTAGTAAAACTTCAGTGCACAAATAGTTTGATAGAACATGTACTGCAATCAATGACTAGTTTCTTAGTTAACTTAAATCCATCCAGCATGCAAACGTGTACATAGATGAATAAGGTGGAGCAAAGTTGGTTTGGGTCTCAAGTTCAAATTTCCCCATCCAAATATTAGGGGAACTATTGATGTTTGGGAGGGATAGAATTGGAGGAAGATCTACACCCTTTGTGTAGCCCAACATGACGCCTCACAGGTAACATGTTGACGTGATGTCATCAGATTTTTCTACGGACCAAGTTTGCTCATAAACTTCAGATACATATGGAGACATATAGATATGAACAGAAACATACACATAACTCCACACCTGATTATCTAGCATTTTTGAAAAATCCTTGAGAACATGCCTGCGACCTAGTGTTCCAACTTCAATTTGATGAGCATATTGTTTCACTTTCTTCTTCATTAATTTGTAGTTAATATAATATCTGAAAGAAACAAAAAAAATGTATGAAAAAAAAGTAAGATAGGAATTCACGGGATAAAAGGATGCTTCACAGGTATACAGTATCATGCAATTGAAAATTGAAACTTAATCACACCCATGTCTCCAAAACTCACAGAATTTTTCTCTGTATATCAACCTATATGTATTTGTGCAAATGTTCATTGACGTAACTCTAGACCATGCTGATTTGACCATCTGTTACACCTTAAAATAGCTTAATGAGTCCAAAAAAAACCCATTTATATATATATTGATTTGCCACCTTCCAATTGCACCCATCCGAAAATGAAAACTTTAATAGGAAAAAAAAAGGTACCAATGTTAAAATACAAGATGCTTTCACCAAACAATGCCTATCAAAGAGTTTATTTGTTGTCTAACTATGCCATCAATCATCAAAATACACTTAAAATGAGCAATGAAAGTAATCATACACGAGTGATATGTGAAACATACCCTTCCCATTCTTGAATTTGCCGTTCCTTTAACTTCTTCCCAAAGGCAACCATCTTTCACTACAATAAGAGATAATAACAGTAGGAAAGTCCCATGAGAGCTGAGTAAAGCACAACAGAATTATCACCATAAGATTGCATTCTGTTAAGCAATGATACCACCATATGCTAATGCTAAAAAATAAAAAGAACATGAAGATAATTATCATGAAATCCTTCACAGAGCCACTACTCTCTGTAAGACTTAAAATGCACTTTCGCAGGAAAAGATGATGGATATCGCTAAATAGGTGAAATCTAAAATTACTTATTTAGCTTGCCGTCATTTCATAGCACATGGTCATCTACAAACACAACCATGACTGATACAAGATATTATGCAACACTTGAATCAGACATGACCAACTTAAGACATATCCCTGGAGAACCCATATGACAGAGGCAGATATGACAACCTAGTCTGTTAAACAGAATTTGTAAATGAAAAATTTTGATGTATTCTAAGTTCAAGCAGATAAAAATCTTTATCTTGAGCAAGCAGTGGGATATAAGATATTCAATTTGGTAAAAGCAAAAAAGAAAATAGAAAAAGTTCATCTAGATTTCAATCAAATCTTTCACCACTTTTGACATGTTAAATGAACTTTGTAGATTCAAACACATATCCACACCCCAAGAATGCACCTGGCCTCAAAACGAACATTTAAAATATTCATTATTCACTCATTTGACAGCCAAATAAAGCCCAATTTCCGTATCCAATCTCTTTATAGAGAGGCAAAAAGAAAACGATAGTGATTCAGCATAGTTGTGAAGGTGCCAAAGACTAAAGAGAACACTCAAAAGAAAAATGTCACCTTTTCCAGCAAAAAAAAAAAAAGAAAAAAGTCACTTACATTACATTTAAACAGATTCCCAACAATCAGAACAAGGTGGCAGCACTAGATTCCGATCCCCATCCCCTACCTGACATTCCCCTCCAACTTTTCACACACAGCCAAACTTTACAAAGACGTTTAAACTACTGCTATTATTGGTGCTGCATTGCCAAATTCAGCAATAAATTGAGATACCACAGAACTAAGATTGCATTTTCCAGAGCATTCGACAGGAGAAAAAAAAAAGTTACTTTGACAAAACTTTTTCACACAACTATATCAACCCCACCTCAAAAAACGGAGGCCAGCTTTCACCTTTTACTTTTCTACAACAATCTGAGCCACTTTAACTGACTCAATAATTATCAACTCCATCAATTGTTCGTCATCATAATAAAAACTACTAGTCTCTTTTAGCTGTATTGAAAAAAAAACAAAATCACTACGTAACTGTAAAACAAATTAGCATGGATTAATCTAATCGATTTAATTCTATCCGTATGGCTACAGAGATTCGTACTCATCTATAACAGTCTTCTCCGGCTTTTTTTTTTTTGGGCATAAGATTAAATAAATAAATTTACTTAGCAAGAAAATGGCATGCCACTATTTACACCTGCGGCAGCAGACTCTTGTTTGTTTGGTTGCCGAGAAAACTAAAGAAAACAAAAAACAACATAAATTTTATTTAAAATCAAGAAAATCACAATTTCTTTTACTTCTCATTATTTTCTCACCAACCAAACACATTAACGCAGTAAAGCAAATTCAAAAAAAAAAAAAAGAGAGATTCAGAACGTTACCGTGTTGCGAAAATTCTGGAAAAAATCTCTCAATGAAAAGAAAAGAATTACGAACGAAACAAGCTGAGAGGAGGCTTTTTAGATGACCATCAACAACGAACAGCAGCTAATATAAGAAAAAAAAATCAGATCTTTATCTTTATCTTCCTTTTGTTTTTTTTATTATGGAATCCAGTTCAACCGAAAACAGAGGAAGCGAATTGACGAAGAAGAAGAAGAAGAAGAAGAGGGCAGAGTGAGTGACGTTCTTCGCTTTGCTGTTGCGAGGTTGATGTTTGGAGATAAATGTGATGATTTTATTT
>CATIWM010183041.1:0-13480 GCA_949671775.1 Mallotus repandus
ACATATAAAAATACCAAGTAATTAAAACTTTTTAAAGCAAAATTGATATCTTTCATAAATAAAAACACCACAAAGAAACTTTCATAGATAATATTGAAATATAATCTTTTACATTCATACCAGTTCAACATCACTGACTAACACAACATAATTGTTTACAACAAAAATATACTACTACTGCAGCGTTTAAACAAATTAAATGCTATATTTTTAAAAATATAATTATGGATGCAAGACAAATAAAAATAATAATAGTACTTTTTTAAACTTATATGGAAATCTAATTTTTCATTCTTGATCGAGTTACATTATAATATAGTAATTTATTAAAAATTTTTTTCAATATTTTTATCTAAATAATAATCTAATTTTACAAACTTGATGTACTTATAATATAATAATTTATTACGTTCTTTTATGTTATGACCCAAATTTTTACAAATTATAAAAATTAAATTCTGGGATTTGCAGTGTTAATAACTATTTTATTAATTTTGATATTTGATTATTAGTGAAATTAAATTTGAAGTTCTTGTGTCGAACATTATTTTAATAATATTAACTTAGTGTATTTTAATACACTTTAAAATTCTTTAAAGTGTGTGTGTGTGTCTATATATATATTTTTTTTGGAGGAAAATAATAAAAATTTGAGATATTATTATTTAAAAAAATTATTATTATTTAATTTTTTATTATTACTATTATGTTAAAGTTATTATTATTATTATTATCTTAAAGTTATTATTTATTAGTACAAAAAAAGAAGAAAAACGTGAATGGCTGCAACCCCCACACTCCCCTTCCATCCCCCACCCCCCCACTTAGTTTTTTTCTTGTTCTTGTTCTCTTTGATTGTGCAACCAGCCACCCAAGCTTGCCAGCCACTATCTAGACCACCAGCGGCACCACCAGATCACCACCAGACAGTCAACTCCACCTCTCATCGTCGCTAACTTTTTCTCTCACTCCTTCACAGTTTCTTCTTTTGGTCGGATTTTTCTTCCCTTCGTCGGAGACGATTTTGGCCACCTCAACTGGCAACATTAGTCTCTATTGGAAGCTCATCCTGTGGGCTTCTAAAATCTTCAAACCGTTTTGAGTTTTGACTCCGGTAACTACTCCATTTTTTAGTAATTCAATTTTTTATATTTTGAGTTTTTGGTTAATTTGAGCTTCAATTTGATTTTATTTGATATAATTGATTTGAGATTAATTGTTGTAGAGATTGTTAGCTATCTAAAGATGATTTTTATTTATTTTTCTGAAAATCTTGAATTTTTCTAGGTTTGGGTTACTGTTCATGGTACTGTTCCGGACTGTCCCGAATTGGAAAACTTTTATATTTTTAATAAATTTTTTGTTGTATGTAGATTAAACTTCGTGAAGGAAATTTATTGAAATTATGTGTAGAATTTTCATTATGAATTTTCGAAGGTTTATGTGAAAAATGATTTCTTGGAAAAATTAGTATAAATGAGTAATTTTTATATTTTAATTGAAATTATTGTTAATTATTATGTTTTGGACAGTTTTCGAATAATAAATAGTATTAAAAAATTTATGAATTATTTCCTTTTTTTAGCTAATTATTAGTAATTTCTGGAAAAATATATGAATAATAATTTTATCGATTGTTTTTAAGCTTAAATGAGTTTTCAGTTATTTTTATTATATATTTTAGCAATTTAAATAATTATTTGTACTTAATGCTATTTAATTACAAAATTTGAAAGATTATATTTTAATAAAGGAATTTAATTATAAATTAGAATTTTATTATTTATTTTGGAAATAAATGTCTTTTATGCTTTTTATCATGTAAATAATTTGATTTCGGTATTTAAATGAATTTTTATGATTTTTGGTGAATTATTGGAATTTATATTATTTTATTAATAGTGAATTGTGTTGGTTCTCGATTGGGCAATAATTGTAGTTCGGGGGCCCAACCCAAGAAAATGAATTGTGAATATTTTAGAAGTGTGTTTGCATGCAGGAACAACTCTATTTGTAGTACAGAGATATCCGTTTTACAAAGGAGACTCTGCCGAATTTTTGATAGTTTTTTCGTAAAACGTGACATCAGATCGATCCTAAGTTTTGAGTCTTAGTCGAGTCGGGTTCTAGATCGAGTCGTTCTTTTGAAATCTATAAAGTATAAAATTAGGAATTTATTTCTAATTATTTATTTATTATTATTTTCTTTTAGCTGCACCGCGAGCTACTCCTTGCGGACTGGACCAGCCAAACCAGAGTAGAGGAGCGCACACCTGTGAGTTATTATTATATGTATGCATGACATATAGAATTCATGATTTGGCATCCATATTTTTAATAAATATGAACTTATTATTATTTATTATGATTTTATATATGCATACATTTATATTTCATAAATATGATCATACATATATATATATATGTTTTTATAAGAATGTTTAAATGCAAATTTTAATTTCATAATATGGATGCGTAAATTTATGATGAATTATTTATTTATTTGGAATAAAATATTTTGGGAGGATAGCCGTAGAACGTGCCACCTAGTGGGTTACACTAGAACTATTGTGCAACAGTACGTTAGTTGTTAGAATATGATTTATTGATTGATGATTAAATGATATATTGAGAATTATGGTTGAGGAGCGTGACTGCTGGAGCTCGGTTGACTTAGTGTCTCAGGGATAGTCATGCCGGCAGTGAGACTGCAAGAGCTCGGTTGACTCAGTGTCTCGGGGCCAGTCCATTATTAATTTGGAAAAGAGAAATATTTTGGTATTTAAGAGAGCCTGTTGGCTAGTGAGGTTCAGCGATTGAAGTTGCGAAAATATTAGGGTTCTGCTCCGACCCTCCAGCAAAATAAATTACGAAAAATGTTTTCAAGCATCTATGTGGATTGTATATATATTTATATAAATATAAATTTATGAATATTATTATTGATGCTTGTGTGTACGTGCATTAGGTTACATGCATATATATAATAATGATTCACTCAATGAGATTTAACCCCCCTCAATTATTTTTTCAGGATTCTTCTCGTCAGACCCCAACTAGTAGTACTCTTCACCGGACTCTTTCTTCATCGGCTGATTTATGTAAAATTTGAACTGTCACTTTTCTTGTATTTTATTAGATGCTGCAGTAGTAGCACATCTTGTGGTAGTGTGTGATGTTGTTTTAGACTGAGATTCTATATTTGAATAATTATTTGAGAATATTTTATTACGTTATAATATGGAGTTTTCTTTATATTATTAAAGTTTTAATTTTGAAGTATTTTTATATGTATGTTGGATGTTTAATTTGTGTTTAAGGCTTGCTACGGGTTTCGGATTCGTGTGAATTTTCGTTCCCTAGCGGCTGTCATGACTCTCGGGTTTGGGTTGTGACAAAGTTGGTATCAAAGCCTAGGTTTAGTATTGTGGACCTAGGTTGCTAGAGTTGAGTTTTCTTTGAAACTTCTACAACAATTAGGTTCGACTACGTCTTTGAAAAGTCTTTGTTGCTTTTAGTTTTTCACGTAATCGTTAGGGTGTCTATTGTTGTTTGAACTTTTGCTTATTTTTGTCTTTTCAGAATGAGGCAAGCACGAGTTGCTCCACCGATCGATGAGGCCAATGATGGTGAGTTTTATTAGGATGAGGCTTAAGACCTTGAGCCAAAAGTTAGGCGAAGGGGTAGAGGTAGAGGTAGACCCATAAGAGTGGCAAGTCGCTGTAGGGAGAGAGAGTTGTAGGATAAGGAACCTGCAGACCAGGAATTTGACGAACCTACATTTGCACCTGGAGTTTAGCAAGGTGCAGCAGTTATGCCCCAGGCTATACCAGCTATACAGCCTCCACTTCAGCAGTGTATGTCAGACCTAGAGGCAGTATTATTTTACGACAGGGTCGGCAGGATATCATTTGATAGGACGTAGACTCGTTGGATTTTCTTTTCGAGAATGAGTCGTGGATTTAGACTGCTCACATAGAGTGTCAGAAGATACTGATTATTGAGCTATAAGTTGAGGGGTCAGCACTAGATTGGTTCATTCAGGTCATCCAGCCTCATATGACGACATTTACCTAGGCTCAGTTTAGAGAGAGGTTCATGAGATGTTTCTTCCTAGAGCTTATGCTGATGAGTTATAGACTCCGACTGACGAACATTTCCAGAGGTGACAGGTCAGTAGAGGAGTACGCCAGAGAGTTCCTCAGACTTGGTTAGTATGCAAAGGACTTTATGAGAGACTAGTATTTTGCAGTCACTACCTACATTATTGGATTGAGTTCTGCGTTCGCTGCTATACTGACTACATGCCTGACACTTAAGTCTGTGATAGAGTTGGCCAAGGAGATAGAGCTCAGATTGATCAAGCAAGGAGCTATGCTGATTATTATTAGATGGGAGGTGTTCAGGCAGGAGGATCTCAGAGCACTCTGTACCCTGCATTTCATATTAGCTCTAGTAGTCAGCAGAGAGGATTTGCTCAGCAGGGCTAGAGATATCAGCAAAGAGTTCATATGAGTAGTAGGCATGATTGCAGTGGAGCTCGTAGACAAGTTACATTTGGTTCTGGTGCTACTAGTAGTAGCAGCGACCAAAGTTCCGGTTATGGTAGCATACGATCTGCTGCCAGTGCTTGCCAGATGTGCAGGAGAGTCCATCAGGGACAGTGTTACATGGCTCTAGGGGCATGTTTTCAATAGGGATAGACAAGGATATTTTGCTAGAGCATGCCCTTATTCTGGTTATCAACATCAGTTTTTATAGCATTCCACTGCCAGTGCAACTCCAACTCCTTATCAGCCGCCACCAGCTCAGTATCAGAGTACCTCACAATTTATGGCTCAGTAGGGGCGAGGCAGAGGTAGTGCGAGAAGCTTTCGTTAGGCTTCCACCAACCAATAGGGAGGCAGAGGACAAGCCAGAGTCTTCACTCTTACCCAGCAGGATGCTCAGGCATCCAATGCAGTTATCGCAGGTACACTTTCGGTATGTTTCTTTGACAGTAGAGTCTTGCTTGATCCGGGTGCTAATCATTCTTTCATGTCACCTATTTTTGCATCAAAGTCGGGTTGGCAAGCTGCAAGGATGACAGTTCCGTTATCGGTTGCCATGCCTCTAAGTGACTCATTAGACACTGATGTTGTGCTTCCTGGGTGTTCGATGTTAGTAGAAGGAAGAGAATAGTCAGTAGACTTGATGTTGTTAGATGTGATGGATTTTGATGTGATCCTTGGAATGGATTGGTTGTCTCAACACTATGCCACTGTTGATTATCAGAGTAAAGAGGTGATTTTCATAATTTTGAATGATAAAGAATTTAAGTTTATGGGTGACAAGAGTTCTGCACCTCAGAATCTTATGTCCACCATCACGGCTAGGAAGATGTTGAGAAAAGGATGTCAGTGCTACTTGGCATTGGTCAGGGATACTACAGTGGAGAAGATATTTATCTCACATGTTCCAGTAGCATGTGAGTTTCTAGATGTCTTTGCTGATGAGTTGCTAGGTTTACCACCTCACAGGGAGATCAAATTCTGCATTAATATGGTCCCAGGCACAACTCCTATCTCTATGCCGCCTTATATGATGGCTTTGGCAAAGTTAAAAGAGTTAAAGGAGCAGTTACAAGATTTGCTAGACAAGGGTTTCTCCTTTGGGGTGCACTGGTCCTATTTGTGAAGAAGAAGGACAGTACTCTTAGACTATGCATTGATTACAAAGAGCTTAATAAGGTGACAATTAAGAACAAGTATCCTCTTTTGAGGATAGATAATTTGTTTGACCAACTTCAAGGTGCACGGTTCCTCTCCAAGATCGACTTGAGGTCGGGTTATCATCAGTTGCATATCAGTGAAGCTGATATTCCTAAAACAACATTCTGTACTAGATATGGCCACTATGAGTTTCTGGTGATGTCCGTTAGGTTAACTAATGCACCAGCTACTTTCATGGATCTGATGAGCAGAGTGTTCAGATCATTTATGGATCAGTTTATAGTAGTGTTCATTGATGATATACTGGTGTATTCGAAGAGTATGGAAGAACATGTATATCACTTGAGGACAATGCTACAGACACTGAGAGAACATCAGCTTTATGCTAAATTCTTGAAGTGTGATTTCTGGTTAGAGAGTGTAGCATTCCTTGGACATGTAGTGTCTAAGGATGGTATTTAGGTTAATCTACAAAAGATTAAAGCAGTGTCTAAGTGGCCTAGACTAACAACAGTCACTAAGATTCGAAGTTTCTAAGGTTTGGCAGGGTACTATAGGAGGTTTGTTTAGGATTTCTTGAGAACTGTAGCACCTATGACCCACCTAACTTAGAAGAATGTGAAGTTAGTGTGGTCAAAGGCTTGTGAGAACAATTTTTAGCTTCTAAAGGAGAAATTGACCACAGCTCCAATGATAACTTTGCCTAATAAAGAGGACAAGTTCACTGTATATTGTGATGCTTCCAAGGTTGGCCTAGGTTGTGTGTTGATGCAGAATTATAGGGTAGTAGCTTATGCTTCCAAACAACTGAAGAAGAATGAACAAAATTATCCTACTCACGACCTAGAGAAGGTTGTAGTGATCTTTGCTCTCAAGATTTGGAGGCATTAATTGTACGGGGTAACTTATGAGATTTACATTAATCATAAGAGTTTGAAGTATATCTTCCAACAGAGAGATCTGAACTTGAGGCAAATAAGATGGCTGGAACTTCTGAAGGATTATGATCGTGATATTCTGTATCATCCTGGCAAGGCTAATGTAGTAGCAGATGCCTTGAGTAGAAAGTCCTCGAGTAGTCTTGCTCACATTAGTGTGGAGAGAAGACCTTTGATCCAAGAGATGCATCAGTTATGGGATCAAGGATTGATGATGAAGATAAGCATATCAGGTGGATTGCTAGCTCAATTTAAAATTATATCAACGTTGAGGGATAGGATCAAGACAGCTCATAGCCGAGATCCTGTTCTGGTAGAGCTTGTGGAGAAGATTCGTGAAAGGAAATTTATTGAATTTAACCTTGATGATGAAGGTATTTTATGGATCAGTGGAATATTGTGTGTTCCTGATATGGATAATTTGAGAGAAGAGATCTTAGAAGAAGCTCACTATGTAGCCTACAGTGTACATCTAGGTGCTACTAAAATGTACCACTGTATAAAGGATCTTTATTGGTGGGATGGAATGAAAAAGGATGTAGCTAATTTTTTTTCTAACTGTTTAACTTGTCAGCAAGTGAAAGCTAAGCATCAGAAGCCTTACAGGAAGCTGAAGCCTCTTTCGATTCCTGAGTGGAAATGGGAGAGAGTCACTATGGACTTTGTGACAGGGTTGCCTCGTTCAAGAAATGGATACGATTCCATTTGGGTGATAGTGGACAGGCTAACCAAATCAGCTTATTTTCTGCTAGTAAAAGCTACTTATTCTATGGCTAAATTTGCTAGATTGTATGTCAAGCATATTATGTGCCTTCACAGAGTGCTTATTTCCATTGTTTCTGATAGAGGTTCTGTATTTACCTCTCGATTTTGGCAGAAGTTGTAGGAAGCAATTGGCACTAGACTTGATTTCAGTACTGCTTTTCACCCTCAGACAGATGGTCAATCTGAGAAGACGATCCATATATCAGCAAAGAGTTTGTGTAATGGATCTTGGAGGCAGTTGGGATGATCATCTGCCATTAGTAGAGTTTGCTTATAATAACAGCTACCATAGCAGTATTGAGATGGCACCATATGAAGCTTTGTATGGAAGGAAGTGTAGATCTCCTCTGTGTTGGAACGAAGTTGGGGAAAAAGAGCTAACTAGACCAGAAATTATCCAGGATACATCTGAGAATGTCGTTTTGATCAGAAAGAGATTGGAAATAGCAGCTAGTAGACATAAGAGCTATGCGGATCTAAAGCATAAAGATGCAGAATTTCAGGTTGGGGACTATGCATTTTTGAAAGTGTCACCTATGAAGGGTGTAATGAGATTTGGCAAGAAAGGAAAGTTGGCACCGAGATATATTAGACCTTTTTCGATTCTGGAGAGAGTTGGCATGGTTGCCTATCGGTTGTCTTTGCCTCCAAATTTGTTGCAAGTGCATCTAATGTTCCACATTTCGATGCTCAGGAAGTATATTTCAGATCCTTCGCACATGTTGTAGCCTTAGAATGTGGAAGTAAATGAAGATCTGATGTACGAGGAAGAACCAGTTGTGTTTGTCGATTATCAAGTTCGCCAGTTGCGTTCGAAGCATATTCTGATGGTCAAAGTATTGTGGAGGGAACAACAACGTGGAGGAGCATACGTGGGAGACTAAGGCTGAGATGCGGGTGGCTTACCCTTACCTTTTTCCTTGATGAATTCCTGTATTCAGTTTTTTTTATTTAAAATTTGAGGATGAATTTTTGTAAGGGGGGAAGACTGTTATAACCCGAATTTTTACAAATTATAAAAATTAAATTATGGGATTTGCAGTGTTAATAAATATTTTATTAATTTTGATATTTGATTATTAGTGAAATTAAATTTGAAGTTCTTGTGTCGAATATTATTTTAATTTTATTGACTTAGTGTATTTTAATACATTTTAAAAATTTTTTAAGTGTATAAATATATAAATGTGTATTTTGGAGGAAAATAATAAAAATTTGAGATATTATTATTTTAAATAATACCCCCCCTTTTTCTTCTTCTTCTTCTTCTTCTTGTTGATTGCGTAACCAGCCACCCACTAGATCGCCACTAGACAGTCAGCTCCACCTCTCGCTGTCGCCATCTTCTTCTCTCTCTCCTTCTTCCTCACGGTTTCTTCTTTTGACCAGATTTTTCTTCCCTTCACTGAAGATGATCCCGGCCACCTCAGCCGGCGATATTGATCTCTATTGGAAGCTCATCCTCCAAGCTTCTCAAATCTTCAAACCGTTTTGAGTTTCAACTCCGGTAACTACTCTGTTTTTTAATAATTCACTTTTTAATATTTTGAGTTTTTAGTTAATTTGAGCTTGAATTTGATTTTATTTGATATAATTGCTTTGAGATTAATTGTTTTAGAGATTGTGAGCTATCTAAAGATTAGTTTTATTTATTTTTTTAAAAATCTTGAATTTTTCCTGGTTTGGGTTACTGTTCACGGTACTGTTTCGGACAGTCTCGGGTCGGAAAAATTTTATATTTTTAATAAATTCTTTGTTTTATGTAGATTAAACTTTGTGAAGGAAATTTATTGAAATTAGATGTAGAATTTTGATTATGAATTTTTGAAAGTACACATAAATGAATTTTTGGAAAAATTAGTATAAATGAGTAATTTTATATTTTAGTTGACATTATTGTTAATTATTATTTTTGGAAAGTTTTTGAATGATAAATAGTATTAAAATAATTTTTATGAGTTATTTACTATTTTTAGCTAATTATTAGTAAATTTTGGAAAAATATATGAATAATAATTTCATCTATTGTTTTTAAGCTTAAATGAGTTTTTAGTAATATTTATTACATATTTTAGCAATTTAAATAATTATTTGTAATTAATGCTATTTAATTGCAGAATCTGAAAGATTATATTTTAATAATGGAATTAAATTAGGATTTTATTATTTATTTTTGAAATAAATGTCTTTTACGCTTTTTATTATGTAAATAAATTGATTTTGAAATTTAAACGAATTTTTATGATTTTTGGTGAATTATTACAATTTATATTGTTTTATTAATTGTGAATTGGAATTTATATTATTTTATTAATTGTGAATTGGAATTTATATTATTTTATTAATTGTGAATTGTGTTGGTTCTTGGTTTGGCAATAATTGTAGTTTGGGGGCCGAACCTGAGAAAATGAATTGTGAATATTTTAGAAGTGTGTTTGTATGCAGAAACAGCTCTACTTTTAGTAGATAATGTCCGTTTTACAAAGGAGACTCTGCCAAAATTTTGGTAGATTTCTCGTAAAATGTGACATCGGATCGATCCTAAGTTTTGAGTCTTAGTCGAGTCGGGTCCTAGATTGAGCCGTTCCTTAGAAATCTCTAAAGTATAAAATTAGGAATTTATTTCTATTTATTTATTTATTATTATTTTCTTTTAGCTACACCGCGAGCTAGGCCTTCCGGACCGGGCCAGCTGAACCAAAGTAGAGGAGCACACACCTATGAGTTATTATTATATGTATGCATGGCATATAGAATTCATGATTTGACATCCATATTTTGAATAAATATGAACTTATTATTATTTATTATGATTTTATATATGCATATGTTTATATTTCATAAATATGATCATACATGCATATATATGTTTTTATAAGAATGTTGAAATGAAAATTTTAATTTCGTAATATGGATGCGTAAATTTATGATGAATTATTTATTAACTTGGTATAAAATATTTTTGGAGGATAGCCGTAGAACGTGCCACCTAGTGGGTTACACTAGGACTGTTGTGCAACAGTACGTTAGTTGCTAGGATATGATTTATTGATTGATGATTAAATGGTATATTGACAATTGTGGTTGAGGATCGTGACTGCTAAAACTCGGTTGACTTAGTGTCTCGGGGATAATCATGCCGGCAGTGAGACTGTAGGAGCTCGGTTGACTCAGTGTCTCGAGGCCAGTCCATTGTCAATCTGAAAAAGAGAAATATTTTGGTATTTAAGTGAGCATGTTGGCTAGTGAGGTTCAGTGATTGAAGTTGCGAAAATATTAGGGTTCTGCTCCAATCCTTTAGCAAAATAAATTACGAAACATATTTTCAAGCATCTGTATGGATTGTATGTATATTTATATAAATATAAATATACGAATATTATTATTGATGCTTGTGTGTATGTGAATTATGTTACATGCATATATATAATAATGATTCACTCAATGAGGTTTGACCCCCCTCAATTATTTTTTTAGGATTCTTCTCATCAGACCCTTACTAGTACTACTCTTCGCTGGACTCCTTTTTCACCGGCCAATTTATGTAAATTGTGAACTGTCACTTTCTTGTATTTTATTAGACGCTACAGTAGTAGTACATCTTGTGGTAGTATGTGGTGTTGTTTTAGACTAAGATTCTGTATTTGAATAATTATTTGAGAATATTTTATTATGTTATAATATGGAGTTTTCTTTATATTATTAAAGTTTTAATTTTGAGGTATTTTTATATGTATGTTGGATGTTTAATTTGTGTTTAAGGCTTGCTATGGGTTTCAGATTCGTGTAATTTCCCGTTCCCTAGCGCCGGTCATGACTCTCGAGTTTGGGTTATGACATTTTAAATTTTCTATTCAAATAATTATATAACAATCTTTTAACATTTTTGACATTAATATTTTCTCATAATCAATTGTTTTATAAAATTTGTTAATTTTGATTTGAATTATTTCCTTATTAAATTTAATTTCATAAGACTTATAAAATTCTATTGTCTACTTTGATTCATATCAGATAAAATAACTAATTAAAGTAGAAAAATATATCTTTTAATAAAATTACAGTTAAAATTTTAATTAATTTAATTTTTGTTAAAGATATAATAAAAATTAACCTAATTAAAATAGGAAACATACTTTCAATTAAATTACAATTATATTTTGACTAATTTAATTTTTTATTATAGATAAAATAGAATTTAACCTAATTAAAATAGTAAATAAACTTTCAATTAAATTAAAATTACATTTTAATTAATTAAATTTACTTTTATTAGTAAGTGATTGAGTTATCCAATTTTTATATAATAATGAGAGAAGATATTTTTATAGTTTTGCTTGTCTCCCCTCTTCATACATTTATATATATCATAGATTAAAGATGAAAATATTTTAATATGCAAATGACGACTTGATCTCTAACTAACTAATAGAAATTTCATACTAAAGGATATATGTGCTCTTTTGAAATTTCATCAACCTTTGCTACAAAGCGACCATGATAGACATTGTCCTCAATTTTGTGCTAGATCAAACTCTCCACATGATGCTCACTCTTGCGACTAATGAAATAAAATTTTATGGGGTCTTGGTGATGAACTTGATTAGCTCAGAGACTCACTAGATATGATTCATGACATGTTCCAAGTTTCTGAAGAATAACAACTGATGCTCAAGAGTGTGAACCAATGATTGAATTAACTAAAAGATAATTATAATGCTGGAGATGCTCTTGATGAAATAGTATATAAGGATCTTTGTCAAAAAGTGGAGAACCAAAAATAATCAAAAAGGGAAAGTAAGCAGAGTTAATGGGGTTAAATGCATGGGAAGCTAATAAACTTTCACTTTGTTTCAATTTGGTTACCAAACTTTAAATTGTATTTTTTAGATACCAAACTTCTTTTTTAGTTCCACAACAATCACTTAATAATTTTTTTGGTACCTAATAATTAAATATTGTTATATATATATATATAAGGAAAAATTCAGAAATTTCTTGATTCAACTCGGTGAGAGCAAATTCATCTTGAGTGACATCAAAGTCTAAAAGAAGGTAAAATTCTAAACTTTTTGTAATTTATGGACAAAATTGAAAAAATTAAGAGATTAAGGGATTAAAATTGTTTTGAAGAGAAATTTAGACTAAAAATTTTTAACGCTGCCTTCCCAAATTGTAGTAAGTGTAAAGTTAAGTGACTACCATTGTATTTAACTCCGATTTAATCGTTTCTCCAAAATCAGTAGTTCAGCTAAAAAGGCTACATTTCATACATAAATTGCCCACAAAGTTAAGGAAGTAAATGAGTTGTTGGATAAGATTAAGAATGCTACTAGTTTTCAACCACAAGTAGTCATCTCTAAAGATCGAAATATCCCACAAATTCACTTGGATTGATTGACAGACTTAGCACTCAACAATCCAGTTGTAAGGAGGGATTTAAATTCTAAACTTGCAAACTTTTTGAGCTCCTACAACTATCATGTTCTTACCATTGTTCCTATTGTAGGCATGGGCAGGCTTCGTAAGACGACCTTAGCTAAACTAGTGTGTCAAAACGTAATGAAAAGAAAGCTTTTTAATGTAAAAATGGAGATTTGTATTTAGGATAGATTTGTATTTAGGATCATTCTAATGACCAAAGAACTTTAAGGGAACTGCTGCAATGGCTGAGTAGGAACATGGGAATTAATCAATAAGGACATAATTTGGAGCAAGCTTGAAAAGGAGCTTAACATGAACAAATTCCTTCTTTGTGCTTGATGATGTATGACATGATGCTATGAGAAATATAATGGTTTCAGGAGCCATTTGTTAACGATTGCTAAAATTAACAGAAGTGCTATTATTGTCACAACTCGTAGTGAAGAAGTGGCATCCATTATGGAGACTTCTCTTCAGCATAGGCCTAATTAGAATGTCTTCTCTGATGATCAATGTTGGTTTATTATCAAGGAAAGGGTATATGAAAATAGATGAAAACCATGCCTTAAAATTAGAGACTGCTGATTATGAGATTGCAAAAAATGGTTTATCTATCATTGTAGGATATCATAGGGGTTGTTT
>CATIWM010183055.1:0-24291 GCA_949671775.1 Mallotus repandus
GAATATATGATTAGTTTTTAATTAATGTTTATCTTTTGTTTGTAGGTGGACCCGCCAATTAAGGAAAAAAGGAAGAAATTAAAGTTGAATTGTCAAAACTTCCAAAAGCTTCAAGCAAGCCATATTTAAGCCATGCAAGCCAAATTATATTTGGAGAATGAAGAAGTCGTGTGAAGATAAAAAAGTCTCCTACTTTGCAAATTAAGAAGATTTGAGACCAACTAGGACTCTTCGTAACCCTAGTTCTATATAAAGGAAATTAAAACATCTTTTTAAAGGGGACGAAGAGGAACGAACAAAAAGGAACAAACATAGAAAAGGAGAGACGCAAAGGCAAGATAGAGAGACAGCTGAAGGATTCGATAATTGTTTATCAACTTTTCATCTTTCCGTTTTTCTTAATATTTTGTTCATGGATTTCTCTATAGCCATGCGCGGCTAATTTTCTCTTAGAATCTTGGTTAGGAGTAGCTATTCCATTATATGAATTGAACACAAGTATTTATTTGATTTGAATTTCAGTTAATTTTTTGTGTTGCAATATTGTCTAGTTATCATTTCAGGCCTATTTGATTGCTTGTTTATGGATAAATTCACCAATGATAGTTAGGGGAATTTATTAGCTTAAGAACACTTAGAACTTAGATCACTCGACCACGAGAGTAGGCAAGCTCTTCGGGGAGTCACGACAGTTTAATCTCGGTGACAAATTAATTGCTACAAATCTTAATGAGCTAGGCTTAACTTATTAATCACGAGAGTAGGTTAGATTTTAATCCTTGCATGCTTAATTGAACTTGAGAGAGTTTTTAGGTAATTTAGATCAATTACCCTTAACTGAATTCAAAAAATTATTTATTTTATAATGTGTTCAAGATTAGAATGGAATAGTAAAACTAAACCTAGATTCTAAGCATTAAATGTTTGATTTCAGTTTAGTTTACTTAGTTGTTATTTAAATTTTACAATTACTCAAATTCTTTTAATCGGTTTGCTAGCTAAGTATTAGGTAAAAATAATTGGTATTCCATATACAGTCTTCGTGGGAACGATATCTTATGTGCTACAATTATGACTCGTGCGCTTGCGAGTTTTGAGAGCAACAAATATGTGACATTGGATCTTCAGATGGTAGGCCATAGAATTAAGAACTTTGGATCATTTGAATCATGTCTGGTTTTATCCCAAAGATAGTTGCAGTAATTGTTTGGTGTACTATAGGTGATTGATCATGGCAAATGTTATTCCTCTTAAGCACTCCCTCATGGTTCTTCATTGACCCCTTTCTTATTGGTAGAGTGGATTCCTAATCATAGAAGGATCTCTAGCATTTGTTGCATCTCCAATTTGTAGTGGATCAATAATGTTACCACCATTACTGCCATTATTCCTTTGTCTAACTTCTTTATTCTCTATAATTTCTCTAGCTCGCTTCGTCTATTAAAAGTACAGTCAATCTCCAAATCAAATTCAATGAAGTGTGTGTGTCTTAGTGTTACACTATGAGTCCTTCATACAAACTACCTAAAAGAACAAAAGTTAGAACTGAAATAAAACAAATACAACAACAAAGTTTAAATCAAACAATTCTAAGCTAATATTAATATCAATAAAACTACTCCCTAGCAATGAAACTAAGAACTTGATTATTGCTAACCATAAGTATACAGATCACTCAAGTAATATAGTTATTTTAAGTACAAGTATCGTTCCCACGAAGAATAGTTGATGATTACTAATTCACTTAGTAATTATTTGTATATACAAATCAATGAAAATTCAAAGTTGCAAACTTAAATTTAAACTAAATTTAAACTAAGAAATTAAACTAAATTAAAGCAATGTAAATTAATTCAAAGAAACAATTAATGATGAATGCATGTACTAGAAATTCTCTTCTTACTTTGGAGTATTAGTATTAACTTAGCAACCTTTACTTAACCTAATATATATTTTTGCACATGATGCTTACCAT
Organism: Mallotus repandus; assembly: GCA_949671775.1. Taxonomy (NCBI): domain Eukaryota; kingdom Viridiplantae; phylum Streptophyta; class Magnoliopsida; order Malpighiales; family Euphorbiaceae; genus Mallotus; species Mallotus repandus. The sequence continues at coordinate 1,976 of CATIWM010183055.1, forward strand.
TCTCATAACTCTCTCTCAATTAACTATAAGATAATTTAATTAATTCAATTAATGGCCTAAATTTATGGACTCTTGCATTGCAAAGTCAAACTAACAAATCCTTTACTAAATTTAAGCACAAGGTAATTCATGAAATATTAAGTATTTAAAAGGTCTCTCAACTCAATTGAACTTAATTGACTTTAAACTAGATCCTAAGTCATTAATCTCCTCTCTGTCTTAGAATAATTTATGTGAATATTCAAATTAAACTTTAAACATAAAGCAAGCATCACCTCTTGGTCTTAACATAACTTGACCCTAACCATTCTTTAAATATCATGAAGCACAAATTTAAAATCCATATGCAAGAAATTAGACTTAGATTAAGCAAAAGAAATCAATAATACATCCCCAAAGCTACTAAGATCCTTCCTAGTACAAAACAAAAATCTAGCCTAACATAGTTATGAAAATATGAATACTACTTAGAGAAATTCTAGCAATCATCATAAGAAATAAAGAATTAAGAAGAAGAGTTTAGAATTCCCTAATTCTTCAACTTGAACAGCTCCATTGAATGCTGAAAAATATCCCTTGCTTGAATCCTTACAATGATGAACTGCTAATGTGACGAATTTTTATAATAATATGAATGAATGTCATGTTTCCATGTCGAATGGTCCCTTATATGTAGTCATAATTCATCCTTGCTTGAATTGGAATCAATTTATGTCTTGAAAAGTTGAATCCTAATTAAATTAGGATACTCTTGCAGGTCTATGTCAATAACAGAAATTTAGCCCAAGAAAATAGGTTAACCAACTCTATATTTCTTCAAGAAAGTTGTAGAATTTTTCTTAGCTTTCCGTAGCACTTTAAATCTCTTTAATCTGAGTTCTGCACAAATAGTTATGCCCAAAATACTCGAGCATGCTCCATTCCAAACCTAAGTAGGAGAAGCATAATGGTCATGTGATAAAAGGTAATGGCCATTATACCTTTCTTTCAAAAAAAACTTCAAATCAGGTACCTCATAACGGCCATGGAAGATATGGTAATGGTCGTTACCCCCTTCTAAGCATTTTTACTTATTAAATTAAGCTTCGAATCACTTCAAATCGCATTCCATTCGACCTCTAAGCCTCCAAACCGTACAAGACACAGAAAAACACATCAAATGCATCTAAAATTTACATAAAACTTAACCTAATACTAAATTAAAGCTTTAATTAACCTTAACTTTATATGAATTATACAAACCTAAGTAAATTACTATGAAAAATACCCTAATTTATATGAAATACAACATTACTACTTTAAATCCTTAATTAACATATTTTAACCATAATTCACTAAATAATCATACTATCATAAGTAAAATTAATGAAATATTAACTGAAAATAAACATAAAATATGGACTTATCACTCATTATATTCTTTACGTATTTTTTTATTCCATTCTTTCTTTCTTATTTCCTCCCTCTTGTTTTCCTATTTTTTGAACCTTATAATTAAATAAAATATATCTTACATATGATATACCATTTATGTCCTCTTTTCAAGAAATCGTGAACACAGTAACTGTAGATTTTATTTATTTATTCATTTATTTAATCGTTGATATCTATTATTTAAATTTATCTTCAGGTATCATGATAGACTAGAATAAATGTTGATACTAATAATAATCATAATAACTTACAAATTTCTCGGATCAAAATCAAAATTAACAATAATCTCGAAAATTAATATGTTATAATGTGTCACTTGGATTGTATTGTTTTCTTAAATTTTTTCTCATAGAAAAAAGAACAAAATTTTTTTTTTAGATCATTAAAAAACTATTGAATTATACAAGAATTGAAACATTGAAAAAAAGCAAAAATTAACATAAATGTTTAACATAATAAATTAATAAAAAAAAGAAAGAAGATAAAAAATTTATTTATGATTAGGCGTGAAACACGTTAAAATCACTTTACGGAAGGTAAAAGTTGCCCCACTCCTTGGATTTGTGCAAATTATTTTAGTGAATATGAGAAACTTTTAAATTCTTAGCACTTAGCAAACAGTTAAACAATTTTATAAGAACAAACATTGTGCTTCTTTTTGTATATATATTGTAGTACACCCTTTCAATACAAAACAACAGTTTTTCAAAAATTAATTTATTTTAAATAAAGATTTCGAATAATATTTAATATGACATGAAGTTAGCTAACACATTAGAGATAAAATAATGCCTTTTTTTAGTATAAAAGGTTAGCATTTGTTATGGCGCAATCACTAACTCTAGTTCTGGAGTTGCAGGTCCTCTAGCTATTAGTGCTGGTAGCTCTCCTTCTGGTTCGTCTGCAAAAAATAAATGTGACACTCTTGGGCTGTGTCGACTAACAGCAACTCCTTGATTCGAAACCTTTTGCACAAATGATAAAAAGATCAGGGGATATCTAGCAAGATAACCTTGGTGGAGACCTCTCAAGGGAAAATAAATAGTCTTTTGGTTCTCTATTTATAAATACAGAAACCACCCTGAAAAAATAGGAGGCGTGGGCCACAGGTCACACATAAGCCGCCGGGTTGCGTGACAGAAGAACACCCAATCTATTTTACTTGTTTGTACTGTTTAATTATAAAATTACACATCCTTATATTGCAATTTCACTATAATTCACTTTTATTTTAATTAACATAGTACTTGGTAGAATACGTGAGGTTTGAATAATTTTTAAAGATTATTAAAGGATAATAAGCCACATATAATTAATTCACCATTCTATCATGGGTTTCGAGTGTATCTACTTTTACAATTAAATAGTAAAATTTTTAGAAGTAAAATATGTATTGAGTGGTTGTTAAGTTAATTTTGAGTACTAGAAGTTATGTACAAAATTTTACATAAATTATTTATTAACATTTTGGCATATCAAATAAAATAAATAAGAATACCGTATTATGGTGAATTTGGGTTGTTTGTCTTGTATTGAAAAATTTGTGTGGGTGCAGTACAATAACGCAGTTTATCTTGAAAAATAAAAGAAGATCGAAGATATGAGAAACCACTCCTATCCATTAATTATCTGAATCTAATGAAAGAACTTATGTTCTTTTCCATTTTATACAATTAAGACAAAAGCTGCCACATCAAAATGAAATTGCAAGAAATTAATGGTACCATAATGGTTGCGGTACTTTACAAGCTGTACTTCCTACTGAATCTAATCTCCCTTTACCTTGATCATTTTCTATTTTAATGCTCATATTTTCACAATATGGCTTAATCATCACGTCCCAACCCCAGTATGAATGCTTATAATAAGCGCCAACACTCATTTCTATACCAACTTTTACCTTTTTACGCTTTAGATCTGCTGCTAAATCCACCGCATGTGGACCTATCATGAATAACCTCCCCCATTCACATCTTAGAGCATTGCCATACACTTTAAATGCCTTTTCCTTTCCAACATCAATGAGGAGCGTGTCATTCATGAATCCACATGCAATCGGGATGCCGTCATACGTTAGAAAAGCATTAAATGGTGGAATTTTGACGTTCAGTTCTGATTTACGATTGATAAACACTAAGTCGGCGTTCCAAGAAACATACAACCTTTGAGAAGCACTCATGTACAAGTTTTCAATGGTTATAGAATACAATATGAGAGCAATAGCGCCTGATTTTGGTCCAAACTTTAGACTCTCATAAGTTGCCATGCCAAGAAAAAATGTAGCTAATAAGACGACAGATAAATAAATAAAAAGTTTAAGAATCCGCCACCATCTTGAGGTTTTTGACATGGTTGTAATAGTATTATAAGAACAATGAAAGGAAAAGGAATAGGAATCTATAATAGAGGCAGAATTATTATGAATCGACAAGAAACTCAGGTTATTGCACGAGGTTATGTGTATGAATATGAGTTTTTGTTTAATGATTGACCATGAACTTGTAGTTTTGAAACAAACAATCTGCTTTAGAATTCGGGTTGGCATAACAACAATTTAATAGGAATTTTTCTTCTAAGATGGTTTCCAATATTTTTCATAAAATCTGTTATAATGTTTCAATATCATAGATAAAACCCAAGGCATTGCTTCATTTTAGGACCCTTCATCCTTAACAATTAAAACTACCTCCTTCAGTTATTTTATTTTCATGCATGATTTGTCAACTTCCGTCTGACCACAATAATTAGTTAAAAATGTTTCTAGTGGAAATGTTTCATAAAAATTAGATAGTTTTAAATTTGAATTGACAAACTAAAATAGTCTTTTTAAGTACTTCCCTTGTGGATTAATATACATGTTATGGCTAAATAAAGAAACTTCAACAAACAATACTAAGTTATATCAATATATTTATGACTCAAAATTTATGTTAAAAATAATGTGCACTAAAATAAAGAGTGATCAGCATCTCATCATGAGCTTTGTTACTAAAATAAATAAATAAATAAATGATATCAGATAATATTTTTATTTAATATTTATATTCTAAAAAAATATTCACTTCTAAACTATTTTATATATTTAAATTTAATATATAAGAACAAAAAGTATAATGGTGGGGTCTTGAAAAATTAATTTGCTATAATACTTTTATAAGTTTCTACATAAATTTTTTTATGGGATAAGTACATAAATTATGTCTAAATTTTTTTATTTTTGCTATTTTGATATTTGAATAATTTTTTTACAATTAGGGGTTTAAATCTGTAAAAAAATTTTAAAATAATGTTTCTTTTATAAGAATTTGAGCTCTTAAGTATCAAGAGGTGCACCAGGAGATCTCAACTAGGTTGGCACCCCCTTAGCACTAGAATCACACACCAAAGAGCTACCATTTATTAAAATAAAAAAGAAGAAAATACATAAAGGGTAACAACCCAAGAATACAACCCTCAAAGAGCAACACACCAGCCTAAAAGGAAAAGAAACAAAATAAAACTTAATGAAAACGATACGCTTCCAAACTAAGAGGATCATTTAACACTAAAGAATGACAATAAATTGGGTATGTCGTCCACCATTGGCACTGTTGAGAACGAAGACCTATAGATGCCAACTTGTCTGCAACCTTGTTTCCTTTATAATAAATGTGGCTAACGTGAACTGGAAGAGAGATGGTTAAAATGGCGTTTTTGACAGGTTTACAAGTTAAAATATTTTATATATTTTATTTTAAGCAGTAAATTAACTTAAATGCTCTTTTTATATTATATTCATTATTTTACTTTTTAATTTGAAAAATTATTTTTCATTTATACATTAAATTTGAAAAAGAAAGATATTGAATACTATCAAAATAAAATAAAATAATTAAATTATTATTAAAAATAGAAATATTAAATTTTTTAAAAATTTACTAGAAAGAGTTAAAAGAAAAATAAAATTTAACTAAGATAAAAATACAGGTAAAAGTTTATTTATTATAATTAAACAATAAAAATAAAATATTTTATGATAAATGAAAATTTTATTTGACTAAAATCATGAATTAAAAATTAAAATTGCTACAAAAATATTTAACTTTTCAAGTTTAATATGAAAAATAAAAATACTTTTTTTCATTATTAATAACTTCTTAATAAATAATTAGTTTAGAAAAAAAAATATAATATAAGAAGAGTATTTAAGTCAATTTACTATTCAAAATAAGATATTTATGCACTTTAACCTCTAAAACTTGCTAGAGACACCACATTTAAAATTGTTTTGTAGATTCAGATACATAATTATAAAAAATATGTGAACACCAAAATAACAAAAGTGAAAATGTTTAGACACCACTTATACATTTATCTATTTTTTATATACTGTTTTGTAGGTTAAATTGGGAAATGTTTCACACCTAATATCTATATACCATATATAAAAGTTGAGTACACAGTTTTTGACATGTTATATCATCTATATATCTATATGTTACAAGATTTTTGACACGTGGCACCCTAAAATTTTGACATACATTAACCTCTGCTTTTGTTTGTGTTTACGTTTCTTTCCTTTAACTTCAATTTACGTTTCTTCCCTTCCCTTCAGTTTCCTTTCTTTTCTTATTCCTCCCTTAGCAAGTTACGTTTTTTTTTTCTTTTTTCCATTATTGTTTTTCTCTAATCTAATACAGAGAGACTGGCTAAGAAGAAGGAGAAGAATCAAACTGCATCTGGTAGCATGCTTCTGCAAATAGTCGAGGTACCATCCAGCACCAGTCAATACAATCACTAGCTTTTTTTTATTTATTTATTTTCTGTGTTTATTAGGTCGTTAAGACCGAAGGTAAGGGTGGACTTTATAGTAGCCTGAAGCCTTCTCTGCTTGGAACCACAGCTTCTATTCTATAGTCTTTCCCATCTCTTTCTTATCCATTCCTTATTTATATATTAATTATTTTATTATGTTTATGAAATACACATGTTTTCACTCTGTGCATTATTTGTCCCTTTCCATGGTTCATCTAAAAGAACAATCCATTAAATGTGCGTAAACAAGCAGATGTTACTATTTAACACCACAAGAACTTACACAAAAGAAGAAGAAAAGGAAAAAAATCAATGTCAGTGGCTTATTTCTCTCTGTCACCAACCCAATTCCTCTTATCCCTTTCTTAAAAACCCCATTTCATCACCAAACCCGCTTTCTTTGTCACACTCATAAGTCCACCCTTTCTTTTTTCTCCTCTAAAAGCATCCAAAGACAATGATGCTAGAATTTCAGCTGTTGTAGAAGAGTCTAAGGTTGTTAAATCCTTTGGACCAGCTCCTGCTGCTGTAGAAACCTCTCTAGGAAGTAATGGTGTGGTGGCTGATAAAGAAGTGAAGCTGCTGGAAAGTAATTTTTTGGACCTCAAATGGGTTGGTGGTACTTGGGACTTAAAACAGTTTCAGAAAGATGAAAGCACTGATTGGGATTTTGTTATTGATGTTGGTGAGTTTTTTTTAATGATTATATATATGTGTGTCTGAGTGTCTTTTATTTTGTTAATTGTGTTTAGTTGCTGTGATTAAGCTGAAATTAAGGATTGTTTATTGTAGTTTTCAACAAAACTATGATAATTGAATGTTAATGTTGAAGTTACTGACTTCCCCACGTTAAAAATATCGTGAAATTGTAAATGAAAGGATTGAAAGAGGGTAATTTGATTTTAGCTGAAAATTTAGACTTCAAATGATTATGCTAATCCTTCAAAGTAGTTGTCTTTATCTATGATTAATGAATTTAGAGATAATTAACTTGAAAGCTTTGGTTTCAGTTTCACTAGAACATAATTGTAATTGGTCACCATTAATTTGTAGTTTGGGGTATGGGGGAATAGAGATAGGGAATAATATTTTTCAGCTCTCAAGTATAAACATATTTTGTAAACAATTTGCATCATTTTTCTTTTTTTTTTGTCCTTTGTTGATTTTGATCAGTCATAGTCCATGATCCTATCATCTTCTTTTGCATGTTGTCAGGGCATTTACTACTACTTTTATCAATTTTTCAAAAACAAAGTTGAGGCCATTGCAGCTGTGCATAAAGCTAAAGGACGTGGAGATGGTACCATTGGCATGTTTTCTTAGCTTTTTATTGTTGCAATAGCTGGGTGAGTGCTCATAGAATTTTGTGACACTTGGATGTACCAAGGAATAAACAGGATAATGTAACTACACATGGTGCAAGAACAGCAACATCAGGAGTAGTAGCTAATAAAAATGTAAGAACCCAAGTGAATTGTTAAGGTATGCGGGAAAACGTGCAATGAATTAATGCAAACAAAATAACTACATAAGGTGTTTTAATGTATATTGTATCCTACCATGTTGGATATAATTTATTATCATGAAGAGGTAAATTCAATGTCATATTGATTACTATTATGGAATAGTGATACTTCACATGTTGTGTTTGTCAAAAAAAATGTTGTTTAATACCATATAAGTTCATTTTTAATTCTAAATGACTTATTAAATGTCAACTTCATCATTTTTTATTTATAAAAATTAGAGCAAATTGTCTTGGATGGAGTGGTCATATATTCTTTTCAACCTATGCATTCCTAGGATTGTTCTCAGGTATGGAACCCTGTGTCCTTTTTTTTTCATTGCAGTTTGCTATCAAATTTTCCTTTTATGTGTTGTTGGTTAATTATGTGTTTCTCATATTATCTTAAAACATCTTTTTGTTTTAAATCCTTGGAGGCTTTTTGTAGAACAGTATCATGTTTTATGATTATTGAGCCACCTAAATTTAGTCAAGAATGTCCTTTACTATCAAGAAAAAGGTGTATTTTAGATAAGCTTTAGATTGGTGCATGCTGATATTTCATTCTTCAATTCTTTCTTCTATAGCATCTCAACTTGAGTCAGCAGAAGAGCTTTAATATTTTGGACATATTGATGTTTTTTTCTTTTTCCTTTTGGAATATTGGAATATAAATTTGAATTCACACTTTCCCATGTAGAAATGTTCTAATAATCAATTTCCTTTTGATGCTAGGCACTGTGATTAGCTACAATCTACTATTTGTATAGTAGTTGCCAGGCTTCGGGTGAGAAAAGGTTAGTACTTTTAAATAGTATCGGCTATTCATCTATTTATGTATACATTTATGAGAAGGTAACTCATCTTGATCTGTATTCTCATATTGATGCTAAACTACCTGGCCATGTGTTCTTTCAGATTTGTAACAGTTACAAAAACTCAGCACACTAGTGTGCCATCAGTAAATGATAAACTTCGCCTAGAAAAGGTTCTATATAGTCATCTACTAGCATATTAATATGCCTTTATTAAAGCATATTTATTATGCTTTTAATTTCTATTAGTCTTATGTAACTTTGCCAAAACAGTAAAACTAAGGATGTGGTAATGATGGTCGCTATTTCTTGAATTTCAATTAATAGGAGATAGAAATGAAGATATTGATTTCACTGTTAATGAAGGCTTAAGAACAAAATCAGCAAGTGCAGACAAGTATAAGACAAAACAGGTAAAAAAGAGGAGTAGTTTAAACTCACTAGAGACTCAAGCGTAGCATAACTCTTCGAGGAACTTAACCACTAGTGTCGGTTTATCCAAGAAACAGGGCGAGAGAAAGGCTTTATATGCTCATAAAATAATTGTTTTTAACTACATCGGATCCAATAGATCACTATGCAACTACATATTAGATATCTAAACTAAAGAGGCATTAAGGTTTACGTGGAAGAGACCCCTCATTAGCAACACTGACTAATGAAGGATTGACTTCTGCCTCTTCATCTTGAGCATAAATTAAATGAACACAGCATTTACTTGCCTTATACAAGGTATATGAAGGCCCTGCTTCTTCTCTTGAGCAGAATGTAAATGTTCTTTCATTGTAATAGTATGACTTTCTTGGATCTTTTCTCTCTACAATTCTGAGGTACAAGCTAAAATCATAGCAGAAGAAGACATAATTTGATTTAACAAAATTTTGTTCCAATTCATCAGAAATGTTGGACAGTCCTCGCAAAATGCAACTAACAATATGTTGATCACCATGATTGGTCTTGAAATCACATTCACATCTAATGTAAATGTTACTGATCTCTGCAGCATCTGTACAATCAATAACAGCACATACAGCAAACCCCAAGAACTTGGGATTTAGCCAATTTGAAGGTAGTTTGATATTGATGGGAGAACTTCATTTTTAATAATGAAACCACTTGGGAATATCATCTCCGAAGCAGCAAAAACTAATAGATGGCAGTGAAAGAAGCCCCTGGAAATCAACATATAAGCTGAAAAATATTACCATTTTAATAGTAAAAAGTAGTTTGTTTTAGTTGTGTAAGCTTACTGCTAACCTTTTCACCATTGACAAAAAGATTTCGATGAATTAATTAAACTAATAGTCGTTAGTTATTGAGAGCTTGAGAGTTGCTGATTACCTGATTCTTAAAGTTCCAAGTTGCAACTTTCATATACATTCCAGTAGAAATTCTAAATTACCATCAAATATTCTGTTATGAACTTACAAGGATTGTGATCAATGTGTTCACTCTAAAGTATTTATTTACTTTATCTACAATTTATGAATCATGTAGTTTTTTTATAACAAATTACATTCATATACATGACCATCATTCGATATTTTCTAAATATTTCACAAAAAAAATATTGCTAAATAATTACCTTCGTGAGATATATTTATTTCCATTGAAAAACATAACAAATATCAACATCTTATTATTTTTTCACTAAATTCAAAAATCAATTAATTCCAACATATTATTACATTTAACTTTATATCATATTTTAAAATAAAATATTATTTACAAAAATAAGTCTTCCGCGTATCGCGCAGGCCGCCGACTAGTTAAATATAAAGCTTTTACATTGATTAATAAAAAAAAAAAGAACTTTGGATATTATAAAAAAAGGAGAACTTTGTAGAGAAAGCATTTATATTTTTGAAGGGAAGGATTTTGTCTTAACAGGTCGCTTAGCTTTAATAAAATCTAGTCTAGCCTCTATGCCTTTGTATTATTTGTCAATCTTCAAAATTTCAATGGGGTGTAGCGTATGGTTAATCACCATTTAGAATAATTTTTTTGGTTGATTCACTTCCAAGAAAAGCTATCCGGTTAAATCGAGTGTGCTCTCTAGGCCAAAAGACATGGGTGGTTTAAGGATCTTGGATATTGGAGTTCATAATAGATCACTTATTTTTAAAATTGTTATGGAGGCTTCAAGATGACGATTCTTCTTTTCTTACTGAAATCATTCACCATAAATATTCAATTATTAGAGTGGATAATGTTTTTCTTTCTTCTTCAAGGCATTAATCCACGATTTTGAGGGATATTTCAAATACAACCTTGACGAATGACTATTTTATTATAATTACCTAAAATTTTTTTCTTTTGAAATTGGTGATGGATCATAATTATTTTTTGGTATGATAAATCTTCTTATGGTTTTCTTAAAGATTAATTTCCAAGCCTTTTTTCGTAATTTGGTAACACATTTAGATTTTGTTAACAATTTTGGTGAGTGGGATGTTGGTTGTTGGCCTTGGAATTTTAAATGGTTGTGAGATTTAAATGATTATGACGAGGTGAACTTACAACTATGATGATAATTCTTAACAACATCAGCATTTCTCGAACTACAAGAGATAAGTTAGTGTGGAATGGAAATTGATCTTATTACTTGTATTCTAAACTTATAATTGTCATTGCAAATTATGATAGAGTAGTTCACCTAATATTTGGCTCAATATTTCACTGATTAAGATTGAGTTATTTTTGTGCTTCGCATTTATGGACGAATTACCAACCCTAGACAAGCTTCTCAGAATTAATGGTAGTTGTCCTATTGCCATAAATGTTTGTGTATCTTATTGATGATTTAGGGAAATAATAAGAAGGGATAGATTATATGCATTACATTATGAGTAAAAGTTTGGAGTGAACACGAATTTGGTTAGGGTCAATTTCAAAAAATTTCATAGCATACAAAATTATATAAAAGGAAAGAATCCCAAATATCCCAAAATCATATCACATATAATTTAAACAACTAAACATATGCATGCTTAAATGAACAACATATAACAAAGATTCACAAACAACAAAAATATGCATTGAATGTGTGTTATGTCATGTGCTGCAAAAGATCATGGTTCTTATTTATGCATGGAAGATTATTAGAATTGCATTTTAGTTGCAAAAGCATGAGTAAGTGATGCATCTCTTACACATATGCATGGATAAAGAAGGTCAACACAACAAAAGAAAAGGGTCGGTAAATAAAAGCAAAATAAATCAGTGAGAAAAGAAAAGATCATGTGCACATGTCAAAAAAAAGTTATAATGTATGCATAATGTTTCCCTATAAAAGAATAGGGGTAAGCATATATGCATGGGGTGCTCATGTAAAACTATTATTAATCATGGTGCAAAATGGTTGCAAAAGAAAGTGAATTAGTATATGCTTTCTAGATGTATGTCATGTATGCATGATATAAGAAAATTTAATAAAATTAGTTAACATTCCCTATATAAATAACAAACCAAACATAGATAATGACAACCATCCAGCCTTATCACTCCATGAGATTAATCAATTTCTGTTCCTAGGTGGGTTTTGACATATAACCAATATGGGACTATAGTTCTGTTATGGTGTGTGAGTGGTAATCGAGATTTATAAGAGACATGCGAAATGGATATCTTAATTTTCAATGTTATTGATATAGGAGGGATAACCTTATGGAGCTAGCCCTATGAGTCTAGAGTCACCATCTGTCCACAGCCGGAAATATAAGAAATAAGTAAATTAAAACCCACTTCCCCTCTCAAAGATTCTAGGTTCAGAGAGTATTGACTATATTCTTTAATATACATATCTTAAATCACTTATCACACGATGCATTTCACACACTTGAATATGAGTAAATTTAAAGTGGTATTAGAATATTGGTTGGAACACGAGATAATTGAATTTTGTGCACATATTGCAAATATATGAATAAAAAGAAAATAAATAAATAAATAAATAAACATGGTAGGCATGGAAAATCAAGCAATCAATATGTATTTCAAATAAGCAAGTAAGCAAATAAGTGTTATGATTCCATAGTGCAAACATGCAATGAAAATTAAATATTTTAATTATGAAATCCTTATAGGATCCATGTAATTCAGTTAAATCAATTAAGAGGGATTCCAAAAACTCACCATGATGAACATAAGGTAAGAAGGTTGAAAGGATGAGAGGGGGTTCACATCGGTGACACCCTACCTCAAGCTTTTCATGTATTTTTGTCGGATTAAGACGCCACAAATATAGCCATGCCCTCTACTAGTATCCATATGAATAGGATATTCAAAAGCAGTGTAGGTGTGCTAGCACCTTTTCAAATACAAAACTTTTCTCTATTTGTGTATCTCTTTTTTCTTTTCTCAAAAGAACTAGAAGAAGGTGAAGATGAAATGATGTGTTTAAAACCCTAGAGAATAAGATGTGTATATATATACACACACACACACACACACACACACATACCATCTAGGGTTTCTCAAACCTTTTACTTAACAAAACAATGATGGTAAGTTTAATATTCTATTTGTGTTTTGATTCTAATTCCTAAACTAAAATCATTTCCAGTTTATTCAAAATAACATTTATCTATAAATAAGAATATATATATATATATATATATATTTACACACACACACACTTAGAATAGGCCCAAAGCAGACTTGAGTTAATCAACCCAATAATAATCTCTTTGAAAGAATACATTTATTTATTTATTCTTTTAGAGAGATTATCATTAGGTTGATAACCTAAGTCTGATTTGGGCCTATTCTAAGTGAGTGACCCTGTAAGTTCACGCAACATTGGCAGTAAGTCTAAAATCCCAATTCTAGTCCACAAATCATAAGTGGCCTCTAGCAAGACATTATGACTACCCAAGTTGTGTGAAGGTTGGTGATATGACATAACCTAATCCATAACATGTATTATAATCCTTTTGTTGTTCAATCACATTATTTCTCAATCCCAAGTAGACTAATATTGATAACTCTTTATCAACTTATTCTAGCATGGCCATGCTGCTTTCCTCAGTCTAACTTATTGTTGGGCTCACAGATATCTTCTCATAATAAATGAGGGATAAATTCCTTCTCAGTCACTCACATTCCTCACATAACTATACAAAATGGCATGACCATAAAGGTTAAAAGTTTATAATATATATATATATATATAGCAAAAAGTTTCTTCCTTTGTTAATGTTGTATGTCATTTAAAAAGGTGAATGACTGAGTTGTTCCTCCAATTGTTGAATTGCTATTTTGAGACCCTTGAGTAACAGTTGATGAAGTTCCAACACTTATGTTGCCTCTGTTTTTCATCTACCTAATTTTCTTTTGAGTTATAGCTTGTAAATGGTTGCTTTTTACTATTGGACATCCATCCCACCTTAGACTTGGTGCTCTAAATCTCCCATTAGCAAGGTTACCCTCATAATTAAAAGGAGGTTTAAGAACACTAACCTTCACTAGGGTCTCTCCCAAAATATAGGCATATGTTTGCTAAATCTACCCACAATCATTGAGTTCTACAATGACAAAAATTCATCAAAGTCATCAACTGTTCTAAGGTTTATAGAATCGCAAAAAAAAAAAAAAACAATATATGATTATTACAGATTATAAACTTACATTTAGAGTTTTATGTCTTTCATTAAAAATAATTCAAGTTGGTAGTTTGTCAAGTTTTTGGTTTTTCCTAGGTGCCTTTGATTTGGCAAACAAATAAATAGGTTTTGCTTTTTTTCTCAAAGTAATGTCAGCATATATGGACTCAGCAAATGGTACCTATAGTTCATAATTTAAAGACATCATTAAAATGTTTCTTCAATTTAATAACAATGATAAGAATCTTAAATTAAAAATATACATGAGATTGTGGGAGACCTAAACTGGCACCTTCAAAATGTGCATCTAAACTTGCTTTTTGTGTTGTTTTAGTTTATTGAGAGCTCTTATTATTCATATATTTGCTCTTGCATCCAACTTTATTATGAGTAAATTGAAGGCATTTGTTGCATTTCATAGGAGTCCCTTTTTTAGATAATTTTCTAATTTTCTTAAGCTCCTTAAGATCTTTTCTCCTGCACCTTTGAGGCCAACCCATCTTTTTCTTAAAGTCTAGTGGCTTAAGACATGGCATTCCTATTTTGGTCCATAAAGTATTACTTCTAACTAGTTAAAGCATATTGCCATATGTCCTTAAAAATCTATCCTTTTTATATCATTCACTGCAAGACTCTTCCAGGTTCAATTTTTATGATACATAGTTGTCATCCCATGAGGACAGCGTATGCTAATGATGTCCCAAGCTCGACAAGTGCAACTTTTCTTCTCTATATTAACTGTGTGAGTATACTTCCTTTCTTTAACCTCAAAACCAACTTCTCCATTCTATTGAACCTCACATTTGAAGACTCGTTCCAGGTTCTTTTCTAGCGAGCTGATGTAGCTTGGACTGATATTTGAATGCCATTTTGCAGCCCAATTTTGCCTCTAATAAATTCTAGCCATCATTGCTTACCTGATTGACTCAAGCATATGCACAATATGTTTCTTCCTAGCATCTAAAATGATAGAATTGAAGCTTTCGCACATGTTGTTATCAATAACAACACATAACAAATCACATTTTTGAAATGCCCAGCACCATGTATGTGGTGGGTAGACATTTAAATATAACACACTTTCTATTGCCATTTTCTCTAACGCCTCCAAATTATCTAAAAAGAGTTCATATAAGCTACTTTTGGCAACCTTCCAAAATGCTTTTTTAAGCTCTATTCCATCCCACCTTCTCTGCCACCTTGCATAAATATGCATAGCACACCACCTGTGCTCTACAAAGGGCAATTCAACTTTTATAGCTGGTAAGAGACCCTATACAAATCATAACATTAATTATTTATACATAATTAACATATCAATAAAATTTGCACATCTTAAAATACTTGAAAAATAATTAATAAGAATAATATAAGAAGAATGGTTACCTTTTGCATATCTATTACTACAACTAAGCCAACTTCATTAGTTATGCCCAAATCATATTTGAGTAATTTCAAAAACCATGTCCAAGTTTCCTTATTTTCAATTCAAATGATTGCCCATGCAATTGGAAATTGTTAATTGTTTTTATCTCTTTTAATTAGAGTGAGAAATTGTCGACTATCCATGCCAATGATAGGCCTACACCCTTCTTTCTAGTCCATTTTAAGAGACTCAAAGCATATATAAAATCTGGTAAATTATTTAATACATATTATATGTTGCACTACAATAGTAGAACCTGGATTTGATATTCTCAACTCCTTAGCATAATCAAACAACTAAGCATATTGCTCAATATAGTTCCCTTCCATCTCTGTTAACACTTTTTGTTTAGCTCTCTTACACATGGAATACCTAATCTCAAACTTTAATTCATATTTGGCCTTTTTCAATAACTCAATAATCTTAATAACAGGATTCTCAGAAATTTCATCTTTGAAGTAGTATGCAAGAAAGTTGCAATTTACCCTTCTATTCATAGTTGACTCTATGCAGCTATGCTTAGGGATGTATTTGTTTTACCTTGAAATCACCAGTACTTCCTTCTTTGCTAGTAAAGCATAGCCATGGGTAATTAGGAAAACTACATTTTACTCTAACTTTGTCTTTTTCATCCCTCACAAAATCTATGTCAACCCTCTAGCTATTGAATATTTATTCACTACAAACCTGAATTCCTCTACATCCTTGAATACAAGACAAACTAAAAATGTAGGTACCTTAACTGATGGATTGTATATGACTTTCATCGATTTCTTCTTGCTAATTGTACTATTACCTTCACCATCTATGTCTTCTTTATAACTATCAAATGTATACTCATCACAATACTTTTCATCAATTCCTACATCTTCAAGAGTTCCACTACTGTTTGCCGCTACACTAACAGGCACCTCTTTATCAACTGGTACATATTCTTCAGCTTTATCTTGATTATTATTCTCTACTTCAGCTATTTTTTTAGCCATATAAATTTTCTTCTTAGCTCTAGCAATCATTAACGCATCATCATCTTCTTCACTACTTAAGTTATTCTCTCCATCAATCACAAAATCTTCAATATCATCATCAATCACTTCAGATTCCTGCATTGCACGTTCATTAACTGTAGGTTCCTCAACTGTTGGTTAATAGACCTCACACGCTACATCAATCAAATGAATTACATCCAATTCAACTGCATCATCAATCCTATGCTCATAATACATGTCTACATTATCTCCATCTCTCATAATATTTAACATTTCAGTCATCCCACTATCATCATAAAAAAAATTTCAAATTAGTAGCTAAACTACCTCCAGGTTTAAGCCAAAAGAGCCTTGGATTTTAACCATATCCCTACAAACTAACCATATCAAGTATCCTTACGTAGTGCAATTTATCCATATCATTTACTAGAAAAAATTCAACATCTCTGTTAACATTCCTTAATGTTGGGTCCCTAACAAAGCTTCCTTTGTAATGTATTCTCACATTGACATATATCACCATCCATTCTAAACTCTTCGATATTTGCTTGAACATTTAATTCCTTTCACCCCTTTAAACACTTGATAAAAAATAGCCGATTCAATTTATTTCTAGCTTAAATCGACTAAAATAACAAACTTTTCAACCTCCATGGTTGAGCATTTTGTTTTTTGGAGTTTTATATGGTTTTACATTTTATAGAGAAGAATTGGGAATTTATTTAGCATTGAGAATATTATAATTGATTGGGGATTTTTTTTAATAAGCACGTGTCTTTGTGCTTTTCCCTCTATTTTCACCTAACTGGCCAATATTATAATTGATTTCTAAATAAAATAAAGTCAATTTGGGGACTCACTTTCCTGAATTGGTGCTTGAAAGTTACACAGAATGTTAGAGGCCAATTTTGGGGTCATTTAGCTAGATTTGACAAGTTGTTGAGTAAATAAGCCAAAAAGTTAAAATCTAGGTTTTTTTGCTACCATGTCCAAGTAGAGGGGGCAAATTGACACTATATATATATATACATACATACATATACATATATTTTTATAAAATATATATTAATTATAAATTTTATATTAATTAATATAAATTATAAAGTTTATATTTATTTATATTATAAAACAAAAATTATAAAATTTATATTAATTAATATAAATTATATATGGATATTAAATTATTTTGTATAAAATTAAAATTAAAAAATATATTTTGTATAAAATTTAAAATTTCCTAGAACTAGAAGATCATAAAATAATAAATTTGAAAATAAACGTAGTACTCAACAAAAATGAAAACCAAAAAATAAAATTGTCTAGAACCATAAGATCACAAAATAATCGCAAAATAAAGAACATCACCACCAAAAAATGAATTATTTACAGAAATATACCTTTATTCTCTCTTTCCACCGAAGAACGAAGGGTGACTAGTTATAAAATGATCAGATTCTTCAATTTATGGCTTCCACCTTAACAGAATATGTGATTAAATTCATAGATCCACACATTTAAATATATTAAATAAAAAATTAACTCTTTTACATATCAAAACAAGATATCTTTGAAAGTCACCAACTTGTATTCAGAAAGCCAATAAATCACATAGAAATAGAATATTATATACCTTTTTTGTCACCCTTCAACTATTTCATAGGAAATAAAGAAATATATCAAAAAATACTTAAGAAAAACCAGTCTCAGTTTGGGAAATAAATTGGTTAGGTTGTTTCTGTAAAGTCTTCAAGTTGTGATGATAATAATATGTGTAGAAAGTAGGGTTGCAAGGATTTGTCCATTTTAAATGAAGGATTGAAGGTTCAAGAAATAATGAATGATATGAGAGGCCTGAAAAAAGGAACTTGAAGCACAAAAGACCTGGAAGATAGGGAGTCATCTAAAAATTGAACAAAGAAAAAGTGAAGAGTAAGGAGATTATAGAGAATAAGAGAAAAGAATGAGAGTTTGTGACTAGTGTTAGACATAATGGGTGGGGAGTAGAAAGCGATACTTATATACTTAGGTGAAAGAGACCCTAAAGGGGGGTGAATAGGCAAATTAAAAATGAAAGAAAGATTAAAATTAATCAAGAGGTATAGAAGGATCTAAGTAGCAAAGTAAAAGAAGAACTTAAGAACATAAATATTTAAGGAGTTAGATTCACAAATGAATCTACGTCTTCGCCTAACTTATCCCCAGATTAAGATTTTCAACACCCATACCAATTTTATTAACTAAGATTGAGTTTATAAGAATTTTGAGGATCAACTTTAAACCTTATAACAACAAGAGTTTTTCTAGGCTAAGCTCTAACCCAACAATTCATTCAAGTGTTTTGAGGCTCACACTTGAACCTAATTCACTAGCATTAACTCCTCACTTCCATTAATTCAACCCAAGAAAGAAGATGAAGAAGAGAGCTAACCTAGAACACAACCAACACTCAAAATACAATGAGAATTTTTAAGAATTAAAGAATGCCCAAAGGATTTTTAAGAGAATTAATTTTCTCAATAACTTATCTAACTTGTTAAATGAAGTTTCAAGTCTTCAATATAGATTTGGAGAGTGAAATATGGTTGTTGGAAGCCATTAATTACTTCCTCAAGATCCTCTCATATTCATTTAATATTTTTCAGAATTTTGTAGATGAAATGCCACTCATGGTCTTAAGCGCAGGCTTCAGCTCATAAGACTTAAAGAATATAGTCGTTACAGGCTTGACTAACCGTTGGAGCCCTATCTGGCTACCCCTTATGATGATAACTCGCTCGTGAGGATCAATCATGAGTAGCATAGACTCTTGGGTCACTGCTTTTCTTCTATAGGGACATGCTCGTAAGGCTCCTCACGACCTGCAGGTGCTCATAAGCAACAACCTAACTTTAATCTTGAACTTTTAAAGCTTCAATCTTAACTCCAATGATTCTTGAGTTTGAATGGCACTTCATGAGGCTTGCATTTAAAGTCTTAAATGCCTCTTAACTTGATTCAAGGTGCCTCAAACATGTTTGAAAAATTGAAGTAATCTTGATGCAATTTTCTTGAACTTAATATATTGAGAGCTTGATGATGTAATGCTAATACACAATTAAGCATAATCATTAGTACTTCAAATTACTTATCAAAGTCAAAATTGAGGGATTGATTATGCAAAAGGTCAATCATCTCCCCCTTTTTGTCTTTGACAATCAATTTGATCAAATAATAAATAAAGTGTGTGTGTGTTCTAGTAAGAGCTCCCCCTTACAAATTGAATTGATGCAATGTAAGTAAAGTATTAACTCCCCCTTAATATGTGCATTAATTCAAAATATATTTTGCATATTGAAGTAGGAATTGAAATAAACATATAATAACTTATAAAATTAAACATGAAAAGAAAACATAATAAGAATATTAAAGAAAAAATATAATGATATTAAAGAAGAACATAATAACATAGCACTAACATAGCTAACACACATACTACACTTCTTTTCCCCCTTTGTCAAAGAGCAAAAAGAGGAAAGAATAAAGAAACAAAATAAACATAGCTATAAAGATAAAGATGTAATCCTCTAACAAGCTAGAAACATAAAGATAGAGTCCTAACAAACTAAAAACAAGACAAAGCAAACCTAAAAAATACCTAAATTACTAACAATAAACCAAAATAGAAACAAGGATTTAGGCATCATTACCATAATGAGGGGGGAGGCCATGAGCAATGAATGTTGTGATAGGTATAAAGTTGATGGATGTCATATTTGATATGATCCATCTGATGTTCAAACCTATCAAGTCTTATGTCAACTTGATCAAACTTATTATTTAAGTTTGATTCAACAATAAATAGATGATCAAAGAAACCTCCAACCCAAGCGGGTTCATCATCAATACTTTGAGAAGTATAAGGACCTCTTGCCCTCTTTCTTTAAGGCATGGGAGGTTGAGGTGTTTATGTCTCTTAGGGTTCTCCTTTTAGTCCAACTCTCTCAAGTCCTAAATTGCCTAATTGCTCAATATCCTTAAGGTCTTGAGCAAGTTCTTCATCAACTTCTTCTTTTTCATCCTTCCAAAGCCAAGCTTCCCCAAGCTTCCCCAACCTTCTTGAATTGCTTAGAGTTCTTTAAAAGGTTTTCATCAAGGAGAGCGGGAGGAATAATTATTGAAATTGATCTTGAAATGGGTGGCAATTTTAGTGATAATGCCACCAATGCAAAGGCTCCAACTCATACTATCACTAGCCAACCACAATCTCCATTGAAACCATCTCCCTAATTCCACATCCCTATTTTCAACAAGGCAATGAATCAAAATGTGATAATAAAAAGAAATTGCCTTATTACTAGGCCCCCTAGCATGAAAAGAATATGTAATAAACCTATAAATATAACTGTATGCATCATCTAATTACAACATTCCAAGTGGGTCATAACGGGACAAGATTAGTGTGATGTCAGGGCACATAGGCTAAGGTGGCTATCTACTGGATATTATTTATGTGGGAGGGTATGCCTGAATAGGCTTTGTAGATTGGAGTCACCACCCAACTTTTTTTGGGAGAAAGTTAATTAAGAACTTACTTTCCTAACTAGAGATTCCAAGTTCGAGGGGTAGGAGTTACTTATCCTGTTTCTTATTAGACATTACATTAATCATTCATTCCTTAACTCTAGTTTTAATTTTATAATGCATTTACTAGACTTGATTGTCAGTCAATTTAATTTGAGAATTGGAATGTGGGATAACTGAATTTGGCACACATGCATCATAAAATAAACAAATAAACATACATTTACCAATTATAATCAATCAAGCAAGTAATAATGCAAACAAAGCAAGTAGCATGTAGCACACAAACATGCAAGAAACAAAAAAACAAAATAAATACACCAATAAACAAAATAAAAAAAAGGAAAGGGATTAAGGGTTAGAACCCTTAGAGAAAAGTCTATTCTAATAAATATATCCAAAATAGAAAATAAAAAGGGAATCTGGATTAAGGATTACATTGCCTTGAAAAATCCCTATTATATTAATTACATCAAAATGGAAAAATAAAATAAAAGAGAAAATCCTATGCTAATAAACATAAGAAACAAAGGTTAGTCTTCATTAAAATGCAAGCATGCATCACATTTAGGGCAATTTTTATATTTCATTCATCCATAATTGAAATGATAAAAAGTAATTAAGCAAATAAGCAAACAAGGATGCTAATGAAAATGTATGATGCAAGATTTTGAGATTTATGTATTTCGGTGCAAAGTTGTCATTTTTATTATGAAAATGGAATTTTATGACAAGGAAAATATGAGGAAATTAAAATGGAGATATAAAATGATGAAGATGATAAAATTAAAATTAGCAAACATAATAAAAATGTCATCTTTATCATAAAAATGGGAGTTTTAAGATAAAAATTCAAATGAATTAAAATAAAAGAATAAAAATGACAAGAATAATTCAAATAATAAAAATGTAAGTAACACAATAAAAATGCAATCAATAATAATAAAAGCAATAAAAATGCAATTAAAAATAGTAAAAGTGATAAAGGTGCTATGTTTACCATAAAAATGTTGACTTTGTGATAAAAATAATGAATTTATCAAAAGGAAAATAAAAATAATAAAAATGCAAATAAGATAACAAAAATGATAAAAATGTAATTTTTACCATAAAATGTGAACTTCATGATAAAAATAGTAAATTTATCAAAAAAGAAAATAAAAAATGTCAAAAAATAAAAATGCAAATAAA
>CATIWM010183131.1:0-20451 GCA_949671775.1 Mallotus repandus
CACATCAAATTCCCCCACACTGGCACTTTGCTTGTCCTCAAGCAAAAACCAACTTTGAAAACAGTAAACTCAAATCACAACCTAAGTTATTCAGCTTCTAAGACATGAAACTTGATAATACTAAGACCGAAACATATTTACAAAAGAAGATAGTTAGATAAAAATACAATATATATGAACAATTTACTAATCATAACCCAAGCACACAACCTTTTGAAATCAAGTGAACACAAAACCAGAGAAAGGAAACATAAAGATTCTCAGTTTTTTTCTTTATTTAGTGAATGCGTTTTACGCTCCATTTCACTTTTTTTTTT
Source organism: Mallotus repandus (assembly GCA_949671775.1). NCBI lineage: Eukaryota > Viridiplantae > Streptophyta > Magnoliopsida > Malpighiales > Euphorbiaceae > Mallotus > Mallotus repandus. The sequence continues at coordinate 318 of CATIWM010183131.1, forward strand.
CTCTTCTCAATTCAAATCTTTTTACTCAAAGTAATCCCCCGTCGTTCCTGTATTACTAAGCGTGGACATCGTTGAGTATTTTCTTCGGATACTCATACCCTAATTAGGCCATTGGAGTAGATTCAGAGCGCATAAGATTTTAATTTAAATACAGCTCTTACTTTAAGAATGAGAGAGTTTTTTTTTTACTGAAATTCAAATATGCAACCCGTCCTAAAATCATGCACAATTTCAATCTCCAGGTTCAGGTTTAGGTCAGAAAAACTAAATTTTTCATACATAAAGATTATGTACAACTATCTTAATTAATAAATCATTCGATATTTCAGTAATTAGTCAAGAAACAAGCTTATACACTGATATAATCCCAAGTGTGATAGAGTATATAACAGTATGGGGAAACGAGTTGAAAAGTAATAAATCCTAAATAAATTTTTTTTAATTTTTTTACTAACTAAATAAAATAAAATAGAAAAAGAAAACTAACAATCATATTAATTAGATTAGTAAACCCCCCCCCCCCCCCCCCCCGGGCGTGCGTGCTATCCATGGCATTGTCCTCAATGTCAACAAAAATAGAAAAGAAAATTAACAATAAACAAAAGTGAGGAAAAAGAAATAAAGGGGGCACTTCCCTGAATTGTGTGTTCGTCTGAAAGCTAGCAAAAGAGAAACAGAAGATAAAAACACACAAAATATCCAAAAAATATATTGCAGAAAACAGGAAATAAAATGTCAAAATGTGTCAAAATGTGCCCATAGGACCTATAAGCTTTTATGTGAATGCCGTGTAAAAAAAAATTAAAAACTGTGTTGTGGAAATGGGCCACACGGCATGATGCCGTGTTTGGAAGTATGTGACACAGCTTTATGCCGTGTGATGGAATGCTTTGCACGGCTTGAAACCATGCTTTGTGAAGTATGACATGGCTTCAAGCCATGTCTAGTAGTGGCTTGCACGGCTTCAAGTGAGGATGTCACGGCTTCAAGCCGTGTGAAATGGTGACTTACACGGCTTGAAGCCGTGCTTGGTGGGGAATGACACGGCTCCAAGTTGTGTGTTTATGGGCAGTAAATATCACAGCTTTGAACATGCCGTGGACTCAGGCTGTGCAATAGTCTATGAAAATTTGTGTTGCAGAGACACAGCATAGTCATGAATTGTCAATGGCGTGTCACAAAACCGTGTTAATTGCACAAATATGTTAGTCAGTGTTACGTACCTTGATTGTAGAACCCGTGTAATCACAACTCTGCTCCTAAAATCTGCAAACCTCTGTTTAGCAATTCTCAACCTATGAAAGAAAGATAGAGTAAATAAAAACTGAAAATGAAAATTAAATTAAAATAAAATAATATTAAAGAGAAAATCAATTGGGTTGCCTCCCAATTAGCGCTAGTTTAAAGTCAATAGCTCGACTATCCCTTGATGAATTCAGGGTGTTGGATCCATAAGTGTACAAGAGACACTCTGCAAATTAGCTTCCTCCACAAAGTAGGGCTTAAGACGTTGCCCGTTAACCTTGAAAACTTGATTTACTTGGTTGACAAGTTTGATTGCTCCATAAGGAAAAACTTGTGTAATTCTGAACGGACCAGGCGATCGAGATTTTAATTTTCCTGGAAATAGCTTCAATCGTGAGTTAAACAGCAACACTAAATCTCCTGGTTGAAACTCCTTCTTTTGTAATCTTTTGTCATGCCACCATTTTTTTTGCTCTTTGTAAATCCTAGCATTCTCATATGCATCAAGTCAAAATTCTTCAAGTTCATTCAATTGGAGTATTCTTTTAACACCAGCCTTTCCTTGATCAAAATTGAGAAATCTTATAGCCTAGAATGCTTTGTGTTCTAACTCAACTGGAAGATGATAGGATTTTCCATAAACCAATTTAAATGGTGAAGTCCCTATTGGAGTTTTATAAGTTGTTCTGTATGCCCAAAGTGCATCATCTAATCAAGTGGACCAACCATTTCTTAAAGCATTGACTGTCTTCTCCAAAATAGCTTTCAGTTCTCTGTTTGAGATTTCCACTTGTCCACTTGTTTGGGGGTGGTACGGTGTAGCTACCTTATGATTAACCCCATATTTTGCTAACAGAGATACAAATTGATGATTGCAGAAGTGAGAACTGCCATCACTGATTATAGCTCTTGAGGTACCAAAACGAGTGAACACATTTCTTCTTAGGAACTTGACAACCACTGTAGCGTCATTGGTTGGTGAAGCTATTGCCAGTATGTACTTGTTTCCATAGGAGCTTGGGAAAGGTCCCATGAAATCTATCCCCCATACATCAAATAATTTGATCTCAATGATGTTAGTGAGTGGCATTTTGTTTCGTCTGCTAAAGAGTGAGGGCCAATAAAACCCATTCTGAAGCACTTTAGCTGCAGTTTTGGTTGAACTCGCATGTCCCCCACACTTAAGCAAATGACAATGCATAAGGACGTCTGATATTTCCTCATCTGGAATGCATCTCCATAGCAACCCATCCCCATACTTTTTGTATAGGTAAGGTTTGTCCTAAAAGTATTACCTAGAGTCCCAGAGGAATTTCTTCTTATGATGGTAATCCATGTCAGGTAGAAGGACACCACAAGCAATGTAGTTCATAAAATCAGCATACCAGGGGTCTCTGTGCTGGACTCTCATGAGCTGCTCTCCTGAAAGGTCATCTGAGATAGGAAGAGAGTTAGGATTAGAACTCTGTTCCAGGTGAGAAAGATGATCTGCAAATAAATTCTCTGTCTCTTTACGATCCCAAATCTCCAAGTCAAATTCTTATAAGAAAAGGATCCAATGGATGAGTTTTGGTTTGGCATCCTTCTTTGCTAAGAGATACTTTAAGGTTGAATGGTCTGTGTAGACAATCACTTTACTTCCAACCAAGTATGAACGAAACTTTTCCATAGCGTGCACCACTGCTAGAAGTTCCTTTTTTGTTTTTGCATAATTCATCTGAGCTTCATCAAGAGTGTGAATGATATAATAGATAGCATAGGCTTGTTTGTCTCTTTGTTGCCCTAGAACAACTCCTATTGCATAGTCACTAGCATCACACATTATTTCAAAGGTAAGGCTCCAGTCCGGCGACTGTAAAATAGGTGCTGAAACAAGAGCTTCTTTCAACCTATGGAAAGCATAAAGACAATCATCAGATATGATATGTCCGAGCACCACCCCTTTTGTCACCATAAAATGACACTTCTCCTAATTAAGCACTAGGTTAGTCTCTTCACAATGCTACAACACTTTAGAAAGGTTATCCAAACATGCATCAAATGAAGAACCATACACAGAAAAATCATCCATGAAAACCTCCATTATGTCCTCAACAAAATCTGAAAATATAGACATCATGCATCTTTGAAAAGTGGCGGGTGCATTACACAACCCGGAAGGCATTCTCCTATATGAATATGTTCCATAAGGGCATGTAAATGTGGTTTTCTCTTAGTCATCAAGATGGGTGGGAATTTTAAAGAAACTTGAATAACCATCTAAATAGCAAAAGAATGAATGATTTATAAGCCTTTCTAAAAGTTGATCAATTAAGGGTAAAGGGAAGTGATCTTTCCTTGTGGCTTTGTTTAACTTCCTATAGTCAACACATATGCGCCATGGGATCAATTCATTGTTCTCATTCTGCACTACTGTCATACCCACTTTCTTAGGGATAACGTGGATTTGACTAACCCACTTACAATCCGAAATAGGATAGATAATCCCTGCATCAAGCAACTTCACAATTTCCTTTTTAACCACCTCTTTCATGTTAGGATTTAACCTTCTTTGGTGTTCTATGGTGGGTTTAGCATCATTTTCCATGTGAATCTTATGCATGTATATTAAAGCACTAATCCCCTTTAGGTCATCTATGGTGCAACCTATGATCTTTCTATGAGCTCTAATTCTCCTAAGCAATTTTTCAACCTATTCATTAGTCAACTCAACATTCATAATGATAGGATAGGTAGAATCAGGGCCAAAGAATGCATACCTTAAAGAAGAAGGAAGAGTTTTGAGCTCTACCTTGGGTGCAGTCGGCTCTTCAATCTTACTAAGACTTTCTAAAGTAAAAGGTAAAGGCTCATACCTGACTGATCTTTGCTTATTTAATATGGGATTTACATTGAGATAATGTTCATACATTACCACTTCCTTGTCAGGTTCATCTTCTGAATCATCATAAACCAAACACGCTTCTAAGGGATCATCAGTGAGTTGCTTTTTAAAGGTTTCTTGCACACAGCTTTGGATCGCATCAACTCTGAAACAGGATCCCATTGTTGAGGATTATTTTACCATTTTGAAAAAATCAAATTCCACCTTGTTGTCTCCAATTTCCAGCAGTATATTTCCTCTCTTGACATCAATTATTGCTCCTATTGTGGCTAGGAAAGGTCATCCAAGTATGATCATAATGTGGCGATCCTCCTCCATTTCTAAGATGACAAAGTCTCATGGATCATAATCATCACTAATTTTGACTGGGACGTCTTCCAAAATACCATAAGGATAATTTATCTGTCCGCAAGCTGTAAGGATGTTGTCATTGGTTGAGGTTCACCAATGTTGAGACGCCTGCAAAAAGAGAGAGGAATTATACTCACACTTGCACCAAGATCACAAAGGGATCTACCTATAAATTCATTTCCATTGGTATAAGGGATAGTGATACTCCCTGGATCCTTAAGCTTTTGAGGAAGCTTATTTTGAATAACAGCACTGCATTCCTCATTGATAGGAATAGTCTCATGATCCTTCCATTTTCTCTTGTTCGAGATGATGTCCTTCAAAAATTTTGAATATGCAGGCATGGTGTTTATCACATCCAGGAGAGGTATGTTGAGTGTAAGCTGCTGGAATGATTTCATGAACTTTTCAAATTGTTTGTCTAGTTTGGATTTCTGCTGCCTTTATGGAAATGACAATGGTGATACCAAGGGTGGCTAGTCTTTCTTCTCCTTATTCTTTTCTTGTGTTTGTGAGGCCTTCTCCTTCTCCAGGTCATAACCAGTTTCTGCATCAATATTTTTGGTCTTATCTATAGACAATTACTTACCACTTCTAAGTGTAACCACCTTAGCTTGATCTCTAGGATTTTGAGGCTGACTGGGAAATGTTCCACCCTGCTTTGATCCTAAGGCTTGAGCTATGATTTGATTTTCCAGTATCTTCTTGTAGGCATAAAGTTGTCCCACTTGAGACGTCAGATTCTTTATTGCTTCACGTTGCTCCTCTTGGTCTTTTTGGTACCTCTCTTGATCTTTGAGGAACTTTTCCATCATGACTTCAAAGTTGGATTTTGGTTCATGTTATTAAGGGAAGGTAGTCTTCTGTTGAAATCCAGGAGGGGTTTGTTTGAAACCTGGGTTGTTGTTTTGCACTCTTCCTTGGTTAGACCACAAAAAATTTGGATGGTTTCACCAGCCTGGATTATAAGTATTAAAGTAAGGATTCCCTTGATTTCTCTGAAAATTGTTAAATGCATTTAACTGCTCAATAGAGGAATCCTGAGAAAAACCTCCCTGATATTCTAAAAATGCATGTCCTCCTCCACAATGCTCACAGGAATACACAGCCATAGGATTGGAGATCTTTGTAGTCACCTCCAGCTTTTTGGTGAGCATATCAATCTTGGCATTAAGGAGGTTCCAACTATCCACCTCATGCAGTCCTACGACTTTCCTTGGTACACTTCATTCGCCATGCCACTGATAATTATTAGACGCCATGGTTTTCAGTAAGTTGTAGGCGTCCTCAGGTGTTTTGCTCATGAAGGAGCCTTGAGCTGTAGCATCAATGGTAATCCTCATTGGTTCAGTGAGCCCTTGATAAAAGGTTTGGATAAGTAACCACTGTGGAACCCCATGGTGAGGACACTGTCTCTACAAGTCCTTGTATCTCTCCCAAACATCATAAAGAGATTCACCATTATGTTGGGTGAAGCTGGTAATCTCTTGTCTGAATTTTACCATCTTGCCTGGTGGGAAATACTTGCTCAAAAACACCTTGGACAATACATCCCAAGTAGTGATCGATTGTGGTGCAAGAGAACTCAACCACAACTTAGCTTTATCTCTCAAAGATAAAGGAAATAGTTTGAGTTTGATTGCATTCGGACTAACTCCGTTCATCTTGAAGGCATCACAAATTTCCAAGAATTGAGCTAGATGAGCATTTGGATCTTCACTTAGGAGACCCCTGAACTGAAATTGTGAAACCATCTGGATAATTGCTGGTTTGATCTCGAAGTTATTAGCATCCACTGTTGGTCTCATAATGCTACTTAAATTATCGCCTGATTAGGCATTGTGTACTCTTAAAGAGCACGATTCCTAATTTGTTGTACTGCTTGGTCTTCGGCCATGATTTTCTTGTCTTTTTTACGTTTTTCCTTTCGATTCTTTTTACAAGACTTTTCGATTTCAAGATTAAATTCTTCCAAATTAACTCCCTGAGGCTGAGTGTTCATACACTACAAAGTGCCTAAAAATAAAGGGAAAGAAAATAAGTCAAAAGGAAATAAAAACTACTAGTCTAAGAAAAGTAAAAATTGAATCAATATCAATGTTGCCAGTCCCCGGCAACGGCGCTAAAAACTTATTGCTCTCAAAACTCGCAAGCGTACGAGTCGCAATTGTAGCACATAAGATATCGTTCCCACGAAGACTGTATATTAATTACCAATTATTTTTACCTATAACTTAACTAGCAAACCGAGTAAAAGAATTTGAATAATTGTAAAATTTAAAAAACAACTAAATAAACTAAACTAAAATCAGATATTTAATGCTTAAAATCTAGGTTTAGTTTTACTATTCCATTTTAATCTTGAACACATTATAAAATAAATAATCTTTTGAATTCAGTTAAGGGTAATTGCTCTAAATTACGTAAAGACTCTCTCAAGTTCAATTAAGCATGCAAGGTTTAAAATCTAACCTACTCTCGTCATTAGTAAGTTAATCCTAGCTCATTAAGACTTTTAGCAATTAATTTGTCACTGTGATTAAACTGCCGTGACTCCCCGAAGAGCTCGCCTACTCTCGTGGTCGAGTGATCTAAGTTCTAAGTATTCTTAAGCTAATAAATTACCCCAACTCTCATCGGTGAATTTATCCATAAACAAGCAATCAAACAGACCTGGAATGATAACTAGACAATATTGCAACATAAAGAATTAACTGAAATTCAAATCAAATGAAGTACTTGTGTTCAATTCATATAATGGAATAGCTACTCCTAACCAAGATTCTAAAAGAAAATTAGCCGCGCATGGCTATGGAGAATTCCATAAACAAAATATAAAGAAAAACAGAAAGATGAAAAATTAAGTTGTTTAACAATTGCCGAATCCTTCAGCCATCTCTGTATCTTGCCTCTGCGTCTCTCCTCTTCTCCCTTCAAAAGGTGTTTTAATTTCCTTTATATAGAACTAGGGTTCGGGAGAGTCCACTTTGGTCTCAAACCTTCTTAATTTGCAAAATAGGAGACTTCCTAATCATCACACGGCTTCCTAATCATCCAAATGCAATTTGGCTCTGCATGGCTCAAACATGGCTTGCAATTGGCTTAAAGCTTTTTGGATGTTTTGACAATTCAACTTTAAATTCTTCATTTTCTCCTTAATTGGTCGGGTTTACCTACAAAAGATAAACATTAATTAAAAACTAAATATATCTTCCTAAATAGAAAAATAATAAAAATCCTAATCAAATACTATTTACTAAACAAACTCCTAATTAGACCTAAAAACTATTTAAATTAAATTATTTCCTATTTAAAATTTATTAAAATTCAACTCTAAGCCACGTAAATAATACGCACATCAAGCGTGTTTGAGGGGATTTCAGCCAAGAATTGTTCTCGACGATATCTTCGAAGAGTATATAACATAAATTGTGGTAAGTGTCAATCTTCTTGAAGGTATATTCTGACTTTTCTTTTCCTTTTTTGATTTGTAGATGGCTGACTATTATACATTTATGGCTGGGATACTACTTTTTGATGCTGGTCTAGAGGAAGGTCAAGATCAAGGGCAAGAACCAGAGATTACCGACCTTACACTGGGGCAAGAGGAGCATTCCGAGACTCCCGCTAAATAACATGTCAAGGTTATAAGAGAAACTCTAGTAGAACATACTCAAAAAAGGGCTTCTAGGTCTTCCAAAAAATGTGCGAGGGGAAAAGAGATCTCCAAGGATGAAGAAGAATTAGAAGAGAATGTTTTTGTCAAATGTCTGAGGCTGCCTGAGTGTCCAAATGCCAAGAAATGGATTCTGAACAAGATAAGTCCACTGAGTGTTCAAAATCCCCAAGTAAGAGACCAGTACGCCAAGTCTTTATGCCTACCGTATGACATCCAGTGGTGGAGTGATGTAGGTAGAGGTGAGCTATATAATAGCCTGATTACAAATGCCTTAGAGGTAAAAATTAGAACATATCTTGCTATGGCGATAAGTATTACTTAATATGCTAACGCTGCCTTCTCTACTTACAAATGGCCCAAGGCATATTGCTGGCTAAGGATGAGCATTTCATACGTTAAAGTGAATACAACTTTAAAGATACTGAGGTGGGCACCATTGCCGGGGATTACAAAAAGAAGCTGGGTGCAGCAACTCATGCTCTGGAGCTTACAGAGGCACAACTTAATAAGGCTAAGTCTAAGGTGGAGTCTCGTGATGATAAGATCCAAGATCTTGAGTATACCCAGGCCCATCAGGTGGAGAAAATGAAGGAGTAGGATTTTGAGCTTGCCATGCTGAAGGAAAAGTTAGAGCAAGAGAAGGAAGGCTGAAAGGATGACCTGAAATCCTATCGAAACATGGTGTTCGAGTTCCTTAAGGCGTATAAATATGAGCTTAAAAGGATTTTGCTTGCTCAGCGTCTTGATCTGGACTTTTTCAAGTGTGACAAGATAACACCTACAGATTTGGTGAGATTGGCTACTACTGATGAGGTTGCTAGTAAAGCCACCAAAAAGCACCAAGTAGGCCCAAGAGTCTCCAAGAGGTCAACCACTATTGAGGAGCCTTCCTCCAATCATCCGGTGAATCCTAATCATCTTGGGGAAGGGTCCTCAATCAAAAATGGCCTAACTACTGCTACCTCTATGGTGTCCGAGACTCCTACTTTGATGGATGTGAATGCTTCTACTGAAGTTAGCTTAGTGTCTTCTAAATCTGAGGCTAATGTAAATACTTAGGTGTTTTTTTTTCGTAATGACAATTATGAAGGAATGAAATGGCACTTCTTTATTAGAGTTTATCTTTCTTTCTTTTTTTAGTAAAATTTCTTTTACTGATAGTATATTCTAAGGCTATCCAAGCTCCAATATTGAGGCAATTCTTTTCCCTGCACATTATTTATCTTGTATGCACCCTTGGTGGTTTTTTCGGTGACTTGATATGGGCCTTCCCAATTAGGTTCGATCTTGCCAGTTCTGGAACTACCTTTGCCTATATATGCTCTTCTGAGGATGAGATCTTCAACTTTGAACTACCTTGGTCGGACATGTTTATTATGATATCTGGCGATTCTTCGCCTTTGTGCTTCCGATACTTCATATGCTCACTCCTTTCATTCTTCAAGCAAGTCTAGACAAATCTGAGCATTAAAATTGTTGATGTCTAGATCCAACTCTCCAGAGACTCAGTAGCTTTGCAAACCAATTTCCACAAGAATAAATGCATCCATTCTATATCTTAATTTAAAAGGTGTTTCTCATGTTGAGCCTCTAGGTGTTGTTTTATATGCCCAGATGATATTATTGAGTTCTTCTACCTAATTTCCCTTCTTTTTGTCCAATCTTTTCTTTAGCCTTTGTATAATAATTCTATTGGTAACTTCTGTCTGCCCATTTGTCTGAGGATTAGCCACTGAAGTAAATCTCAGTTTGATGCCCAATTCTGAACAAAATGCCCTAAATTTCTCATTGTCAAACTGCTTGCCATTATCGATGATCAAAGTGTGTGGTATGCCGAATCTGCAAATAATTTCTTTCCAAAAAAATGTTGTATCCGAGCCTTAGTAATGGTTGGAACAACTTCAACTTCTACCTACTTTGTACAGTGATCAATTGCCACGATCAAGAACTTCTTTTGAGATGTAGAAATTGGGAATGGACCTAGAATATCCATTCCCGAAATAGCAAAAGGCCACGAACTTCCAATAGGATGCTGAATGTTGGAAGGTTTTTGAGTAAGATGAGTAAACTGCTGATATTGAGTGCATTTTTGGACTAGTTGGAATGCGTCCTTAGACATGTTAGGCCAGTAATACCCTTGTAGTAATACTTTTTAGACAGTGGAATTTTGAGCTCCGTGAGCTCCACATATCCCTTCATGGATTTCTTTAAGCAGCACATAGTTACCTTCTTTTGGAGACACACATTTTAACCATGGATGTGATAGTGACCTTCTATAAAGTTCACCATTATACATGGAGTAATGCGCAGCTCTGATCTTCAATTTTCGTGCCTTAAGCTTATCTTCAGGTAGGATTCCGTGTTCCAGGTATTGTATGATTGGCTTCATCAACTCAGCCACCTCCTGGGTGTTCATTACTTCTTCTTCCTCAATGCTCATTTTGGTAAGTTCTTCGGTTAACTCAAGTTCTTTAAACACCAAGTTGGCTTCAAATGCTGACTTAGCTATCAAATCTGCTTCTGAATTCTCACTTCTGGGAATTTATAATATTTCCTATTGTCCCCCTTCATACTCCAGCTTCTTTAGGAGCTGCTTGGCTTTTTCCATATATTTTACCATGCTCGAATCTTTGAAGGATTGACCACCAATTGGGAGTTGGAATAAACTCTAAGATGTTCAGCTCTGACTTCTATTGCTAGCCTGAGTCCTGTAATTAATGCTCCATACTCGGTTGTATTATTTGTGGCATTAAATCTGATTTGACTGCATATTTGATTTTCAATTTGCTTGGCCCAATTAGGATAATTCCAGCTCAGGATCCTTGAGCTCTGGATGCTCCATCTATGTATAATTTCCACTTCGAGTATGAGAGGGAGACGACTTCTTCAAATGTTAGCTCTTGTATGAAATCTGCTAGGGCTTGGGCTTTTATCTATCGGCGAGGCTCATAGCTAATGTCAAATTCTCCCAACTGAAATTACCATTAGACCAGTCATCCTAAAGTTTTTGGTCTCTGGAGAAATTTTCTTAAGAGGAAATTAGTTCTGACAACTATAGAATATGCTTAAAAGTATTGTCAGAGTTTCTTTGATATGTAGACAATTATCATGGTGAGTTTATCTAGCATAGGATACTGAGTTTTTGAACCTTTGAGGATCCTGCTGACGTTGTATATCAGACTTTGCTGACTGCCTTCTTCCCGGACTAACACCGAGGCAATGGGTTCATAGCCAATAGAGAGGTACAAGTATAACGTTTCACCTGGAACTGGTCTGCTGAGCAATGGTGGTGAAGTTAGGAACTTTTTAATTTCCTCAAATGCTATTTGACACTCGTCATTCCATTAAAATTTCTTAGAACTCTTCAAGGCTCAGAATAATGACAGGCATTTCTTAATTGAACATAAGAGGAACCTTCCGAGAGCTGTAAACCTGCCATTGAGTTTTTGAAGCTCATTCAGCTTTTTGGGAGCTTTGATATTTAGAATGGCTTTCATCTTTTCTAGGTTTGCCTCTATGCCCCTATGTGAGATCATGAATCCTAAGAACTTCCTTGCCTTTACTCCGAATACACACTTATCCGGGTTTAGCTTAATCTGATACTTATCTAGTATGGAGAGTATCTGCTCAAGGTCTCTAACATGTTGCCCTACTGTTTGGCTTTTAACAATGATATCATCCACGTATACCTCTATATTTTTGCCAATGTGGTCTTGAAACACATGATTCATCAGCCTTTGGTAGGTCGCTCCAGCATTTTTTAGTCAAAAGGGCATGACCTTGTAGCAATAAAGGCCTTCATGAATAATGAATGATGTCTTCTCCTCATCTTCATTCTTCATGGGGATCTGATGGTATCCCTAAGCGGCATCAATAAAACTATAGAGATTGTGGCAAGTTATTGAATCTACTAATTGATCAATTATTGGTAATGGATAGGTGTCTTTGGGGCATGCTTTATTGAGGTCCGTGTAGTCAACACACATTTGGTACTTCCCATTAGCTTTCCTGACTAACACCACATTAGCTACCCACTAAGGGTGTGTGACTTCTCTTATGAATCCGGCGTCTAAAAGCATTTTTGTTTCTTCGACAATCACTTTTTGCCTCTTGTAAGCAAACTTCCTTTTCTTTTAGATTACTGGTTTAATTCTTGGTAGAATGCTCAGGCTATGCAATGCTATCTGAGGGCCTACCCCCACAATTTCGATCGCTATTGAAGCGAAGCTATTAGAGTGTCTAGTAAGAGCTTTCCTAATGTTTTTCCTGATGTCTTTATCAAGCTCACCTCCAATTTTGATTGCTTTTTCACATGTGATCTACAATATTTGGACCTGATCAACTGGCTCTGGATTGGCACCTTATTTTTCAGTTTCTAAAGATGTCAGGGGAAAAGCTTCTAGTTAAGGTTTAGAAGCCAGTTGATAACACTGCTGAGCCATTGATTGATCTCCGAGTATGGTTATAACTCAGTCTTCTAGAGGGATCTTCATTGTCAACCTTCTAATACTTGTGGCTGCATCAATCTCATACAAGATGGGTCTTCTGATGATGCCGTTATAAGTAAGTGGAAGATCTACGATGTTAAACAAGGATCAAGCTGGTTTTTAATCTCCTGTTTCCCGATTACTGAATTCTATTTCTAGTTCTACTACTCCCATAGGCTGGGTTATTCCTCCATAGAAGCTGGTGATGGGGTTTTTAATGATTTTGAGATCAGTAACTGAGCCTCCCATAGCCTGGTAAGTGCTCTATGCGAGTGTGTTGACAACGCTTCCCTCATCAATTAAAAGCCTTTTCACTAGATAATTTTCGATGTATGTACTTACGACTAAAGCATCATTATGGGGATGCCGAGCATATTCTCCGTCTTTTGGTCCAAATTTGATAATTGGCCTTTGCAAATGGATCTCTTCTCTCTGAGATCATTTCATCCTTTTTTCTTTAGGTGCTTCTCCTCCAACTATCATGTTAATGATTCCAACCACTTCATTCTGAGCCTTTTTTGTTTCAGACTTGTCACTATTCTCATCTTCGGAGTCTCAGTATCTCCTTCTTATATTAGTAAATTTACCAAGTTTGCCATTTTTTATTAGTTGCTCTATGGCTCTTTGTAATTCTCGGCAATTATCAGTGTCATTTCTATATTCTTGGTGATATTTATAATAAAACCTTCTATCTGCCATTGCTCTTTTGCTAGGACTCGATCTTCTTGGCATGGGTATTCCCACCCCATTTGCTCTAATCCACATAAGGACTTGCGATTTTAGAGCATTTAGGGGTGTATAGTTTTCAATTTCCTTCCTAAATCCCCCTGTCAGGCCTCCTACTAGGCCTCTAAAATAAGGAGGTTGGGCTCTAGGTCTCCTTAGCTTGGATCTTTCTTCCCTTTTAAAGGGTGGTCTGTCATCATCCCACCATAGCCTTCTATCTTCATCGAGTTTAATCAGTTTCATTGCCATAAACATGACTTCAGAGAAAGTTGTAGGCTCTTTAGTCATAATTTTATCTTTGAGCTTCCCTAATCATGTCCCATTCTTTATAGCCTTTATTGCCACCTTATCACTTAAATTCTCAATCTGCATAGCGACCTTGTTGAATCTATCAAGGTAATTCCTTAGTGACTCCGAAGCTTCTTGTTTGTACATTCTGAGTTCATTTACATTCTTTGTGGGTGGAACATTGGTGATGAACCGAGTTCTAAATTTCTCATCTAACTCTTCAAAGGACGAGATAGAATTATTAAGAAGTTAGTGAAACCACCTTTGAGCAGTCTTAGTGATTGTGCTGGGGAAGATGCGGCATAGGATCCCGTTGTTTACATTTTGAAGCATCATCTTGGTCCGAAATGAGGAGACCTGGATGATTGGGTCTCCTATTCCATCAAATTGATCTAATTGAGGTAGCTTGAATTTAGAAGGGATCTTGATTTTAATAATCCTGCTTACGACAGGTATTGTTCCTTCTAAGACACAGTCGACTTGCTTTCTCAGCCCAGTCCGAGCTTTCTGAATTGCTTGTTTTACTCTCTGAACTATCTGGGAGTCATCTAAGGCAGGGCAGCTTGTGCTTGATCCTTCTGGATCTTTTTAAGCTCCTTTGTCTCCTCTAAAGGCACTCTGAGTTGCCACATGCGGTATGATCATGATATTCCCTGGATTAGTAGTTATGGGATTATTTTCTTGAATTAAGGCGTTCAACTGCTACTGCATGAGGACTATTTGGGCTTGGATATTTTGAATCATTGCCTCTTTATTTATGGTAGGTAGATTGAGTGTTTGGGCTACTATGTTGAGGTCTGGCGTATTTGTAATCGGTGTTCCTGAAAGGCTTAGAAAAGGCACAGAAGGGATGGGTCAGCTAGTATGATGCAAAGGAGCATAACAAGGAAAGCTTGTGTCTGGTGTTGCCCATCCATGGGTAACTCCAGAAAGTGGGATTGGGGATGACCGTCCCCCACGACAAATAAGGGCCAATGGGTCAATTGGTAGGATAGGGGCTGATGGGTTGATGGAGAGAATAGGGATTGATGGGTTGATAGATAGTGGAGTGGAAGCTTGATAGGAGCTTCTATGTCTGAAGCTGTTCCTGGAGAATTAATCTGAGTATCAACTGGTGGGCTTGATGCCATGGTGTGAACTTTACTTCTGCTTGGTAGGTAATAATGGCTTTAACTCAAAAGTTCCCCACAGACGGCGCCACTTAATAACTTGATTCCGGGACCTTTGAGTTTGGGTCCTGCAAGTGATCAACAAGAGCAAGGTGAGATGTAGCATTTCTCCCACAAACCCTCTGATGCCTAAGTTAGGGAGTGTAGAGAGAGAATTTAGAGAGAATAAGAGTTTAAGAAAATAGAATAGAATGAATAATTTGAGGGGAGAAGAGGAGTATTTATAAAGAATGAGATGTTCAAACCTAAGTGGAATAGAATTCCTATTACTTGTAGAATTTTCCTTATTTGAGATAATTTCTCTTGATCTGAAAGTCATCCAGATGTGCTTTCTGATGAGGAAGACTCTTTCCTATTTGAATTTGGTTCATCTTATTTTACAAATTACTCTAAATTAGAAATACTAATTTATTAATTTAAATAAAAATATATTTAAGGGATATCAACCATCAATATGCACCAAAAGAAGGATTATTCTAGGGACTTTTTATTGATGCTCATTGCTCTACAGCTGATTCTAGACCATAATTTGCAGTTGTTACAAATTAATGCGGTGGCCACTCTCATGACCAAAAATGGCAAAGGATTGACTCACATGCCAATTAGTCTCACATCAGTGTCGCTCACCACTAGCATAATAGCAATACCTAATCAAATGTCTATAAGGTTTTAACTAAAATATTTTTTTTTTCTTGAGGGGCATTATTGGATAACTATGGCATCAAAAGCATCTCTTGGTCTTACAAGGCTAAAGCAATTGGTAAGCTGCAGCCTTTAATAATTGCAAAATTTGGTTTGCAGGGACTAAATTTGTTGGGTGCAAATGACCAAAATATAATTGCATAGAAACAAATTTGTACAATTTTAAAGGAGAATATAAGGGTACATATTTATGGCTGGCTTATTTATATCTTATTTTATAGTTACATGCAGGGCCGGTCTAAGAGTATTTATGGTCTAGGTAATTTTTTTCTAATTTTAAATATTAATTATTTTTTGAAATAAATTATTATTAAAATCAAATAAATTTTAAAAAATAATTTAATATTAGCTTGTAATAAATTTTTTAAACTCAAAAATGGGAAAAATTAAAAGTTGAAGAGAAATTATCTAGCAAGATAATTTCCTCGAAAAAAATTAAAATATAAGGAGATATAATTTTGAAAATAAGATAGAAAAATAAAAATAAATATTTAAAGCATTATAATATATTAATTAATAATTTTTTATTTGAATGAACAAATTGAGTTAATGAAATCATGTTGAAAAGTCACTTTTTTTATTAAAACTGTATTTTCATTATTTTTTTTATATTTTTTATTCTTACTAAAGCTGAATCCTATACCATGCTGAAAATTAATACTTACTCGGCTGCTTAAACAAAAAACAAATATGAAGAAATCAATAATTATCACAATGAAAAAAATTAAACTTAAAACATAAAAATAATAAGTTTTAAGCTTATAAGTAATGGGGGCAAAAACACTCGACAGATGGGACAGGTTTTGTGGCGTCGAAGCCAAGCATCAATACAAAATTTTTGGAAGGTATGTTTGCAGGGAAGATTAGGACATATGTGTCAATCTTTAAATTGGTCTAAACAAATAGCACAATCCTCACTAATTCACTCTCGACAAACAAACATTGGGAATGCATATTTTGCCTGCCCTCGAGTCCGATTCCAAGGCCGGAGCTGTGTACTTTGCATGGCTGCAAACTCATTATTATTTCCCTGACCAGTTTCAGTGTCTCTGGTCCCAGGAGGACGGTAGAAACACCTAATAATCTCTACCAGAAAAAGTATAAAAATTGGTAAAGAAGCCATCACCAACATGTATATCAGATCGTACTTCTGCATTATGGCATTTGATTTGCTTCAAGAACTTCATTGTGGTGTTTTTTTTTTTTTTTTTTTTTTTTTTTTTGAAGCGTATGAAACTCAGTATATGTTTTTTATCAGGAAGAAATAAATTGTGGATGACGATCCAATATAGGATGCAATTGACATGAAACCATATTTGACCAGGAGAGAATATTACGTAGTTATAGGATATTTATTCTCAATGCTATATAGTAATTATAACCAAACAAGAAAAATACACCCACTGGAAGTAAAAATTTCTCATATAGATAAACAATAAATAAATAAATATAAGCATAAAAAGATAAAAAAACAATACAAAAATTCATAAAATATGTGTTACAAATATTCGCAGGATATCATTAAAATGTACAATAATTTACATTTGGCCTAGTTTGTCTAGTACTGATGGTAGAGTGGACAGATAGTAAAGTGTCATGTTCCAGAGTTAAGATATTTAGTTGAAAGTAAAATTCAATCCCCCAATCCCCTTATTCTTCCATTCCAAGCCATCTAAGTAAATTGTTCAAAAAAAATAATTTACAGTTGATGATGTAGCAGAAGTTTTAATGAAATAAAAAAAAAAAAAAACAAAAGAGATAAATATTGTAATCCATTGATTTGTGCACAAATATCGGAAAATAATCTTCTACAACCTGTTGATTCAACAAAAATATTAGGAAATAGACATCAAATGTTCATTGATTCTCAAAAAATACCGAAATTTGAAAAAGATGAGAAATTTTATTGATTCACCAAAAAATAATTATTCATTATAATCTTAAGGTAGATAGGTTGGCAGAAACCTACCAACCCTAATTTTAATTAAAAAATAAAAATAAAGAAAATCCTAGTTAAGGTAGGAAATCAAATCCCTAACAATATAGGAAAATCAAATTCTAATCAATGCTAAATTAGAAATAAAAATCAAATCCTAATAATAATAATAATAATAATAAATTATATATGCTATCCATTGTTCTGCAAACTCATTCCAAGGCTTGTTGCTCCGCATCATTCCCTCAAGGATAGAGAAAATTCACCCTCAAATTTTGCCCAAATATTGTGAAAGCAATTGGCTCATAAATGTATAGAACATCATAAATTCGTCATCAACTTGTAATTCCTTTAAAATAGAAATCAAATGAATATAAGAATAAAAAATTTTATCAATGCCAATGAAGTCAATATACTCAACATCACCCTCATCTTCTTCATCGAATATTGGTTCATCTCTAATAAATGCATTTGCGTCCTCACCATCATTAGTATCAAAAAATAAGCTCTCTTTATAATACTCTTCTTCCTCCTCGTCGTCACTAATCTTCCCAGCTGAGTCTAAATCACATTCATACACATCATCATCATGTTGTAATCTTCACGGCATGATTAACAAGGATTAGTTTGGCTCTGATACCAATTGACGTAGCGAAAGCTTTAACAAAATAAAATAAAATAAAAGAACAAAAGGGATAAATATTGTAATCCATTGATTTGCACACAAATACTAGAAAATGATCTTCTACAGCTCGTTGATTCAACAAGAACACCAGAAAATAGGCACCAAATGTTCGTTGATTTTCAAAGAATACTGAAATTTGAAAACAAAAAAGAGAAATTTTATTGATTCACCAAAAACTAATTGTTCATTACAATCTTAAGGCTAGATAGGTTGGCACAAACCTACCAACCCTAATTTTAATTAGAAAATAAAAATAAAGAAAATTCTAGCTAAGGTAGGAAATCAAATCTCAAACAATATAGGAAAGTCAAATTCTAATCAATGCTAAATTAAAAATAAAAATCAAATAATAATAATAATAATAATAATAAAATTATATTTGCTATCCATTGTTTTGCAAACTCCTTTCTCTTACAGATAAATTATATAGTAGCATTTACAATTTGACACATGTTATAATTAAAAGGAAAAATTACAAATTTGGTATCTTAACTTTTGTGGTTTTTCTATTTGAGTTTCTGAATTTTTTTTTTTTTTTTTTTTTTTGCAATCAAGTGTCTGAACTTTAAAAAAGCATACCGATGTAGTGTCTCTAACAGATTTAATATTGACTGGATGCTGAGTCAGATCAAACATAATCAACTTTCATCCCAGTTATTAGTCACGTCATGTGCCACGTGTATTGCATTATTTAAAGGACAAAATTAACCTTATTAAAAATTATAAATTGACAAAAATAACCTCAACATTAACTTCCACCGCAGATATTGAGAGTGACTAAATAAGGATAATTTTATCCTTTAAATAATGCAACACCTGTAACAAATGACATAGTTAATAACTGAGATAAAAATATATTTCGTTTGATCTGACTGAGCACCTAATCAACATTGAGACACTACATTAGTATGTTTTTTTAAAGTTCAAATACTTGATTGCAAAAAAAAAATGTTCAGACACTCAAATAAAAAAACCACAAAAGTTGAGGCACCAAAATTCTAATTTTTCCTAATTAAAAAGAAGAAATATTTTTTAACCTGTTACCAGTACACCATTTATCGCAGCCATCTTCTCATCTCTATAAAACACCCGCTCGCCGGAAACCACTACCAAGGTGGATCCGTATGGACTCCTCGCAGCACCAGAAAGGCAAAAATGTTATTATAATGGGCGCAACTAGGTGCAGTAAAAACAGGGTCTCCATTGATCTAGCTACCTCCAGGTTTCAATATGAAATCATTAACTCTGATAAAATGCAAGTCTACAAAGGTTTGGATATGTTATTGGATCATCCTTTTGTTGCTAATTGCGATGATTCCAATTTCACTATTCTTACATTGAAGGAAGAAGAAAAGTTCCCATCATCATCATCACCCAGATGTCCTTTTGAGTTTCATGAATGGATTTCAATTCTATCGTCTTCCCCAAAATCCGAATTATGGTCTCAAAAGGAATTGGAATCAAGAATTGATTGGTCCTCTTTGTCTACTACTACAACACTTCCTCCAGCAGATATAATCCAGCAACTGGCCGGTGATCATCAAGGTTGCAATTGGTCCTTATCTGAGAGTTTGATCACTCTTAGATGAAAGCATGGAACAGAGGAATTTGGAATTTTTTTTCATTCTTTGTTAACTGTTAAAATTTAATGGCCTTATATTTCTTTTTTTTAGGATTGTTTTGTTCTAGCCAACTTTTTTGTTTCCTAATTTTAAGGATTATGGTCTATAAATAATCTAATTTTAGGTGATCTAAAATGTATATATATATATGTGTAATTTCATTCGTAATGATTAGAGAAACAAAAGAAATAATAACTTTTGTTGTCTTTTCTAGCATTCGAGAGTTCTTTGAAAAAGCCACAAAAATTAGCATTTAATAATTATTATTGTCTTATTTTTATTGCTAGTGCATTAAGGCTTTATTACAAGCATTTTGGCACTATTAAGGTGGCTAGAATTTTTATACTCTCATCAAGATAT
>CATIWM010183139.1:0-27484 GCA_949671775.1 Mallotus repandus
TCGCACTTCGTGCGCCACAATGATAAAAAAATCCTCTCTCAGTGGAATACCACGCCACCCCTTTACTCATGAGGGAAGCGCTCGGCCTCAGGCACATTTCATTGTGTGTAAGAATTCACTAGTCATGGGCACTGCTTAGAATAAAATCATGTGAAAGAATTTAATCATTTTGAAAATTTTCAATAGAAATAAACTACAGTATATATTTAACAAATTTCAAACAAATATAAGAGAAGAATGTGATCTATAGAACCAAAAAAAAAAAAACAGAGAGAGGGAACACATAAAGAATGTAGGGGAAAAATCCCTCACTTTGGCTGCAAAGACTATAGCAGCAAAGCGGCCATGGGAGCCCCAAAATTGCTTAATATGCGCCTGTCGCACTACACGTGCCGCAATGATCAAAAAATCCTCTGAGTGGAATACCACACCACCCCTTTAGTCATGGGGGAAGTGCTCGGCCTCAGGCACATGTCATTGTGTGTAAGAATTCACTAGTCATGGGCACTGCTTAGAATAAAATCATGTGAAAGAATTTAATCATTTTGAAAATTTTCAACAAAAATAAACTGCAGTATATATTTAACAAATTTCAAACAAATATAAGAGAAGAATGTGATCTATAGAACCAAAAAAAAAAAAAGTGAGAATGCATAAAGAATGTAGGGGAAAAATCCTTCACTTTGGCTGCAAAGACTATAGCAGCAAAGTGGTCATGGGAGCCCCAAAATTGCTTATTATGCGCCTGTCGCACTTCATGCGCCACAATGATAAAAAAAAAACCTCTCTCTGTGGAATACCACACCACCCCTTTACACATGAGCGAAGCGATCGGCCTCAGGCGCATTTCATGGTGTGTAAGAATTCACTAGTCATGGGCACTGTTTGTAATAAAATCATGGGTAAGAATCTAATTGAACTGATACTTGTGAAATCATGTCATTGGTGGCATTTCATCCCTTTGAAAATGACCTCTAAATGCATTATTACCACTTAAATGAAAAGGCTAACCCTTAATATTCACTAACAAGATTAGTAAAGAGAATAGATACAACAAAACATAAAATGTAACAACGAACAATCTTCCATCAACAGCCAAAATTTCAAGCTGGAATCAACAGAACCCAACTCAAAAAGCAAACCAACAGAAAGGACATCAGTCCAGCATAGGCTTAAAAAAGAAAAAGTTGAATTTTTGTTGACGCTACAAAGTAAAGATGGAAGGTTCATATTCTCTGAATAAACCAGCAATGTAACAAGTACAGTTAAGCGCATACAGACCCTTTCCAAATTTAAAGAAAACCCATGATTCCAAACTCATAATTGAGATTCCCAGAATTAAAAATGATTCATATATATAAATAATGAAATGAAGAAGAATAATAATCAGAAGAAAGCAGTCAGTATGAAACAATAACAGTAAGGAGAATAGCTCACTAACTTCGAGAAGAGTAGTAGCTGACCTTCAAGAAGAGTGGAGAGTGTTGAGTCAGTTTGATGCAAAGACATACACCATTGTTAAAGTTATTGATCTTGGCAAAAGGGGGCTGAACAGAAGATGAGCGAGTTAGGGCTTTTCTTGATGGTTGAGTGTGTTTTATATTTGGGAGAATTACTATTTCGCCCAGAATTTTGACTTAATATATTATTTTTTTTTTAATATTTAAAAAATATTTATTTACCTCTAATAATGTAATTTATGTACTATTTCATCCCTTACAGAAGAATTAATGAGTATTAATTATTATAAACGTTAAAAATGAATAAATATTTTTTTATATATCAAGAATAAAATAATATAATAAGTCAAAATGTAGGAAAAATAACAATTATTTTTTATATTTAGATTATTATTTTCTTGATTTTGGAATTAACCCCTCCAGTTTTAACTAATTTTACATTTGCCCCCGGCTGCAATTTTTTTTTCGTCATTTTTTTTTGAAACTCATTTTCAGTTGAATCATGTTTATCAAAGTTAGTATATACATAGATACCTTCATATGATATTACAATAAAAAATCTAAGTTAAACTTTATTTGGGCCACTGATATAAAAGTCGAAAAATTCGATTTAAGTGCGATCGTAACACCTTGATCTACAGGACAAGATAAATTCTTTTTATTTTCTTTGAAGATTTTACTTGTATAAGCTTTTATAAAATCAAAGTTTGTTAGCCTCAGTATAACAGTTTTGATATTTTTAATACATGATTTTAACTAATGAAAATTGATTAGTTAATTTGAAGTTAAAAATTAATAATTGATAGGTTGAGATTTCATGTTTATCTCATTTGAATATCTTACATAATGTTTAATTATTTGACATCCATTTTTGTTAGATTAAATTTTAACTTGTATAAATGTGCAGGCATAAAATAATTTTACAAATAATAAATGCATAAAAAGAAAGAAAAAAATAAGCATCATACTTTATGTTTGGGTGAAAAAAATCAGGCTTCAGCTCCTTAGAAAAATATTTTATCTAATCCATATTCCCAACTAGTTCACACATTGTACTCTATCAATTTGCTTTGTCAACAACAGCAAATTCTATTTTCTTTGGCTTTTTAAAATGGAGATAACTGAAATCATATATACAATAAATCTTGCATTTGTACATTGTAATCTATGCTTGCTTTTCTTCTACCTCATGAACCCTATTCAGTGACTCTTCAAATGCTTGCAATGCAACACTGTAATGGTCTAGAGAAATCACCCCCTCCTCCACAACTTGTAAAGCACTTCTATATAACTGACCAAACCATTGCACACGACTGGTAGCATCAGCTGTGTTGGAGCTGTGATCTGGAATATACAGGCGCTTGTAGTCCTTTTTCCAGCGCGACATAATATACTTAGAAGGGATTTCTTCCACTCCATTATAGTTGAGCACACACAATGCATGGCGGCACAGATAACCGGAGAAGTTGAAGCAGCTGCATATGCATCGAACCTCACCAGAACCTCTATTATACAAGATTTCATAATCTCTAATCTCCCTCCTATTTCCTTCGCTCATGACACGTTCCTTGACCAAGAAAATTACAATTGGTCCATCAACATGAATCTGAGTTGTGCTAAAGCAAGAATACATTTCTTCCACCTCAAATTGGAACTTCCTAAATATTTCCCTAGTGTACAATTTTGACAGCTGCAACT
The DNA here is from genome assembly GCA_949671775.1 of Mallotus repandus. Classification (NCBI taxonomy): domain Eukaryota; kingdom Viridiplantae; phylum Streptophyta; class Magnoliopsida; order Malpighiales; family Euphorbiaceae; genus Mallotus; species Mallotus repandus. The sequence continues at coordinate 3,159 of CATIWM010183139.1, forward strand.
CAAACGAGCATCTGGTTTTTAGAATGGGGCCAGAGCTTCTAGACTCAATATCTGCAAGAGTTTCTTCCTTGTGCTTCTTTTGTAGGGCTAATTCATACTTATCCAGGAATTCTTTCAAAGGAGTTTGTTTGTGAATGTATCTATCAAAAAATGGATTCAATGCCTCACCTGGCCGGGTAGTAGACATTCCAGCAAAAAATGTGTCTTTTAAATAAACCGGAGCCCACCGAACTCGATCTTCATATAGTAATCGAAGCCACTCATGATCAACAACTCCAAATCGTTGGACCATAAATCCCCATGCTGATTCAAATTCAATCACTTTCAAAGTCTCATAAACTGCTTTATTGAAAGCCTTTCTTATTGCATCATAGTTACGTAATCCTCCCAATTTTTCTGGAACTTTCCTCATGATGTGTGACAAACCAAAACAATGATGAGACCTTGGAAATGTCTCTGCAATTGCATTTTGCAAAACCTTACACCTGTCCGTAATAATTGTTTGGGGTACACTCCCTGATAGACATGTAAGCCATGTTTTAAACAACCAAACATAAGACTCTAGTGTCTCACCAGCAAGTAGGCCACAACCTAATAAAACAGACTGGCCATGGTGATTTATTCCAACAAATGCCACAAGTGGTATCTCATATCTGCCTGACAAATATGAGTTGTCAATATAGATGACATCACTAAAATAGCCACATGCAGCCCGTGACCTAGCATCAATCCAGAATACATTTCTCAAATGTCCTTCATCATTGAGATCCATCAAATAAAAGAAGTTTGGAGTAGTCAACTGCATACGACAAAAGTAGTTATAGATAGATTGTGCATCACCCTTTTTAAGGTTCAGTTGATTGGGAACTTCAGAATAACTCCTGAGTTCTCTTGCACTTGAACTTGAATGCCCATTACCCCCTGCATCTATTACAAGTGCTCGGTACAGTTTAATGGTTCGTACTTCTGCATCTGAACTTGACTGTGATTTCCTTTTGATTCCCGTTCCCATCTTTTTAAAGGATTTGTATATCTTAGCACCTAACAGGTGGTTGTGTTCAAGTGTAACCTCTAGCACCCTCCACCGCTTGGAGTCCACTAATCTCATCCTTATCATTGCTGGACAACCAGTTCTTGTTTCCTTTCTTAAACGATTTACATCTTTAACTCTTTTGAAACCCTGGCTACTGCAACAAAGAACTGCTCCATACTTCTCTCTACTGTTTCGCTTGAACCATGAATTCTTAACTCTAACACGAAAACCAACTTCCTTAGCATAGCAATTGTAATAATTGTAAGCATCATCATAAGACTCAAACTCCATTCCAACAGCAGGAGGAACAAATTCTTTCCTTTCCTCAGGCACACCATTCTCAGCATGCAACTCTGTTTTCTCACCATCCTTTTCTTCCCAATTCTCATTCAGTTCGTCATCAATTACTTGCTCATTGCTGCAGAGGCCTTCTGCCATCTGTCAAACAACATCAATCCCCATGTAACCATAAGTATGCTACACAACAGCAAAATATCAAAGGAATAAATAATAAAAAATTCAAATGCATGAAAAAATATACTACGAAATTATAGCAAAAAATTTTATGGGATGGACAAGAACAAAAGAGTCCACATTACTTAACCCATCTAGTTAGGGACTAAACCTTATTGAGTTGAGTTTGAGCTGTATATATTACAAAAGTGCGTTCAATATAGTCACTAGCACCAAACAATTGCCTCCAGTTGAGAAGTTCAATAGAGAAAATGAAGAGCACAAATAAATACATGTTATTTTGAGGTCTACAGAAAATCTATAATTGAAATCTCTACTTTTCCTTGAAAAAACATCTTATCATGGATCATCACTATTATCAAACATCAGCTTAATTCCACAACTTTCATTTTTGTTAGTTAAAAGTTTCAAACCACTATATCCAACAGAAGAAATGGAAAATGAAGATATCAACAAGATTACCAACCCCTCAATGAGTTAAAATTCATACATCCTCAGTGAAGAAAACACAACCATTTTTACCTGTCAGTGAAACTCACAAGCACCCAATCCCAAGGGTGTCGTCCAAAAGGATCTAAATCTTGAAGGGTATCCTCAATCTGTTGAAATTTTCTATCTATCAAGTACAAGGTAACCAGCTTCCAGTCAACCTATCAAAAAAATTTAGCTAACCTGTAATGAGAGAAAGGAAAAAAAAACAAAAAACAAAAAGTGCAAGTCTTTAGGGACATCTCCATGTTAAACAAATAAAAAACTGAGCAACAAACAACAACATTCTATTCTACTATCTCATCAGCAAGATATTTTCCATATTTGTTGTGATGTAAATCTCCTCCTTTCTTTACAATAAGTAATACATCACAGCATTCATCATCATCAACAACAACAACAACTATGTATCAAATCTTAGCTATTTTTTTGCTGGTTAAATTACTATAATAACAGCAATTTAGCTAATTGTTGTAAAAATTCACCAAAATCAGAACTGATGAAAGCAGCAAAAGAAAAAAGCTTTAATTTCAGAAATTGTTACCGAAACAATGAACGAAACGCAGCAATTTAAAAGGCAATTTTTTTATGGAACGCTTACTGGTGAAAAATTCTGTGTCTGACGTCGAGGATCCGTCGACCCGGGAGATTGGCGGTGGCGGCGGCCGGCGACTGTGATATGCGGGTTTCCTTTTTTCTGTATTTGTTGCTTTGTTGAAAGCGAGAGAGCTCGACGGGTGAGGTTAGAATTTCCTGGGCTGTAATCGTGTCCGGTTAATTTGGTAGGAGTTCTATGCAGTAAACGGTTATGATTGGGCCACGTCTCAATCAAATTATCCGCTTTGACCGACATCGTTTTGCTTTTTCCCTAGGAAGTACAAATACATTTATACAGTTATACGGTAATTTTTAAAATTTAAAAACACGATACGGACAGGATATATTTTATATATATATATATTAAATATTTAAATTTTATAAAATTTTTATTTTATCACTCTAATCTTATTTTATAATAGAAAATAATACATATTTTATGTGAAATATATATATATATATATATATATATATTTCACATAAAATGTGTATTATTTTTTATTATATAAAAAAAATTTGTTAAAAAAATAAAGATAATGTGATAAAATAAAAATTTTATAAAATTTAAATATTTAATATAATAATTTAATTAATTATTTATAATTATTATATATAAGGCAAATATAAAAAGTGACCAATTAGATTATACAAAAAAATAAAGTTAAAAAGTGTTCTAAAAAAGTGTCCCGCTGTATCTTAAAAGTGTCCAGCCGTATCGGTCCATGTCCTAGCCGTGTCGGTCTCATGTCTCAGCTGTGTCAGTCTGTGTCCTTAAAAAGAAAAAATAATAAAATAATAAAGTCGTGTCGGACACGTATCGAACCGTGTCGAGCGCGTATCCGTGTCCAAAAAATATCTGACACAGATACTCCTTCCTATTTGAAGTGTCGTGCTTCATAACTTTTTCCACTCCCATCTCTCTTCCCTGTAAAACACTACTTTACAAATATTAATTAATTTTTTTAACAAATCTAAAATAATGGAGTTATTAAAAACTCAAAACTATGAAAATTTTTTTACTGTCAAAAATTTTCTTAGCCAGATGAACATGAAAAATTTTGTAATGTCATGAAAAAGAAATTTTCATGTCTGATGGAATTGGAACTGTAACGTCCATTCCATACTAAAAGAAAGTTTTAGTGAGACTAAAACGAAAAATTTATATTTGATAGAATTTGAATGATGGCGCCTACTATGACATTTTACTTTTAGAATAATGATAATTTATAAATAATAAAGATAAAAAATTGTAAAATGAAAATTTTTACATATCTCAGATATATTATAAGCAATGGTCAAATGTGTAATGTGCAATAGGTACATGAAGCATTTTAGACATGATTAATATAAAGAAAAAAATATAGTTATTGAATGTAATACACCTGGCAAAATTTTTTTCTCTTATGAAATACATGAATGAACAAGAAAACATCCATACTTAAGGGAATGATATTTCATTAATGATAAATTATACATGCTTGTCTGCTACAAGACGGACCTTATTTAAGGATTCTTTAAATGCTTGCCAAGCAATCATATAATGATCTTGAGATATCATCCCTTCCTCAACCACTTGCATTGCTCGTTTGTACAAATGATCAAACCACTGCACTGGGTTACCAATATCCACGTTGTTGGATCCAAGATCAGGTATGTATAAGCGCTTAAAATCTTTCCTCCACCGTGCCAATATATACTGGTAAGGGATTTCTTCTACTCCATTGTAATGTAGAATGCACAATGCGTGTTGACACAGATAACCCTTGAAGTTGAAACAGCCGCAATTGCACCGAACTTCTGCTCCTGATTTATCATACAGTACCTCAAAAACCCTAACATCACTCATGTTTTCCTCCCCCTCGCGTTGTTTGACCATATACGTGACTAGTGGCCCATTGGTGTGAACTTGTGTGATGCTAAAACAACTGGACATCATCACTACCTCATCTTGGCATTTTCTGAATATTTCGTTTGTATACACCTTAGAGAGCTGTAACTCATAATAAACACTTGTTCTCAACATGGGGCTCGAGTCTCGAGACTCAACATCATCAAGAGCTTCTTTCTGATGTTTCTTTTGTAATACTAATTCATACATGTCAAAAAATTCTCTCAAAGATGTTTGATGGTGCACATAACCATCAAAAAATGGCATCATAAACTCACCTCTTTGGAAAGTGGACATTCCAGCAAAAAAAGTATCTTTAGAGTAAACTGGAGCCCACCGTTCTCGATCTTCATAAACAGTTCGAACCAACACATGATCTGCAATTCCAAAACGCTGGGCCATGCCTTCCCAAGCCAGTTCAAATTCATCCACCTTTAGGGAGTCATAAACAGTGGTATTCAGCGCCATTTGAAAGGCTTCATAGTCCTGCAATGCTCTCAAATTCTCAAGAACTCTTTGCACAACATGTGACAAACAAAGACGATGATTAGACCTTGGAAACACCTCTGCAATTGCACTTTGCATGGCCTTGCATTGGTCAGAAATGATTGTTTGTGGAGGACGACCTAGCATGCATGTAAGCCATGCCCTAAATAACCAGATATATGTTTCAAAGGTCTCATCCGCAAGCAAACCGCAACCAAGCAGAATATACTGCCCATGGTGATTCACTCCAACAAACGCAAAGAGTGGAAGTTCATATTTGTTTGACAAACATGTCGTGTCAAATATAACCACATCTCCAAAGTAGGCATATGTAGCCCTTGACCTGGAATCAATCCAGAAAACATTTTTCAGAAACCCCTCATCTGTGAGATCCATCAAGTAGAAAAAGTTTGGATTTGTAAGCTGTGCTCGAGAAAAATAATTGTAGATAATCTGTGCATCTCCTTTTTTTAACTTCAAACGCCTGGACCTGTCAACATGGTGGCTATGCTCTCCTTCACAAGAGTTTGAGCTTCCATAAACAAGTGGATCTGCAGCAGCTGTCCGATACAACTTGATTGTTTGTACCTCAACATCAACAGATGGTTCTACTTTTCTTTTAGATCCACCATCCATCTTCTTGTGTGACTTGGAATTTTGTGCTCTTTCGGGATCAAAGGAGTGGTTGTGCTCAAGCTTGACTTCATCTACCCTCCACCTATTAGATTCCACCAACCTCAACCTTATCATTGCTAGACAACCAGTTCTTGTTTCCTTTCTACGACTATTTGCTTCTTTCATTGTCTTGAAGCCCTCACAGTTGCAACAGAGCACTGCACCACGTTTCTCCTTGCTGTTACGTTTTGTCCACGAAGATTTCACCCTGATGGCAAATCCCAACTCCTTAGCATAACAGTTATAATAATTGTAAGCATCATCATATGATTCAAACTCCATTCCAACTATGGGTGGAGGATAGTTGTTTCCTTGCGAGTCGCCATTTTGAACATCCATCAGCACTGTATTGTCTACATCATTACCATGAACAGGGTCTTCAATATCAAGCATTTGGTCACAATTGCTCTCGATACCATTGCCTTCAGCTTCAAGGTCCTGGCTGTCTATCTCAAGGTTGTTATCTTCAATCTGAAGGTCATTTCCCTCGATCTCAAGGCCATTTCCCTCAATCTCAAGACCATCTCCCTCAATTTCAAGGTCATTTCCTTCAATCTCTAGACTGTTGCTATCAAATTCAAGATCATTGCCTTCATCCTCAAGCAAATGCTCACTGTTCTGAGAACCTTCTTCCATCTGAATTGCAAAACAAATGATATAACATAAATGAAGCAAGCCAGAAAAAGTAACAGCTTGAAAAATCATTGCATTTTTTTTATCATTATCATTACAAATACGAAGTCTCCATTGTATCCATTCAGTTTCAATTTATGTTTACTTTCAAATAAAATAAGCCTGGCAAATGATCACATTCATCAATCAACCATACGATGCCAAACACAAAAGTTCTTCAAAATCAAAAACCATTTTTCCTTTGAAGCATAGTCACTCACATTACCTGATGTTTTCACCAACTGCACTGCCATCACCGACATTAATCCCTCTCAAACCACAACAATTGAGCAACTTTGAACCTAATATTTTCACTCCATGATCGAACTTTTTTTTTTTCAAAAACAAAAAGCAATTTTTTCATGAAAAGCTCATGACTTCATTGCTTGTTACTAATCAATTCAATCTCAGACAGAAACACAGAGCTCAAACCAACTCAATTGGTTACCGAAATCCCTAAATTACAACTTCTTAAACCCACACACACAACTTGCAATACTAAAATTTGTTCGCTTTACAGATTACAATTATTAATTACAGGAAATTCATTAAATTAAAATAATAAAAATGAAATCTCTCAGCATAGTTACTTGAGGAAAAAAAAACATAAATTCATGGACACTGACCTCAATCATCGCCATCCTCCGCTAATTTCTTCCCTTTATTCCTTTAATTAGAGCTTGAAGTACCCAATTTCAATTACCCAAATCGCCGCCATGAAATTCACCGGCTGCTCGGCCGGAATCTGATGGACGGTGGTGATGGAAGGTAAATTTCACAAAATTATTGTGAAAAAAAAGTGACGTTATTTACAAAAAGGGCGTTTTTTTTTTTACAATTTTTATTTTCTTTTTTTATTTAGTTTGGTTGCGAAAGTGGTCGTTGGTGGTTTAGTTGGACCTAAACAAGGTGGGCGTCAACGGTGTGGTGCGCTGGCATAGTCGTTTCGGTGGGCGTCACACGTGTGGGTTGGATCACCGACGATGTATTATCGTAAAAATACTTTTGACTTTTAATTTACATGTGAGTCGAAAATGATTTTAAAAAAATATATCTCCTAACATAAATAAATTTAATTATTTTCTTAATTTAAATAATGAAAATATTTTTTTTAACTAATTCATTTACAATTGAATAATAATATTTTTTGCAAATTATAATATAAAATATGATAATAAAATCATACCATTTGGAAATTAATATCATGTAATTTATAGTATAAAATATTGCTTAAAAATTTTCTTAATTAAATATTGAATATAATATTTTTTACCAATTGTAATATAAAATATGACAATAAAATGGTACGATTTAGAAACTAATATTATGTAATTTACATTATAAAATATCGCTTAAAAAGTTTCTTTCTACTTCATGAATATTAATGTAATTAGATGGAAAGGTTGCATTTTCATTTATGACATTTTTTACAAATGTAATTTTTTTAATTGTGATTAATGTACCCTAAATTAACAAATATATCAGGTAATATAGAAGATAATCTGTAAAATACTTTGAGAAAAAAAAAATGAATTTGTCTGTGTCATAGAGGGACAATAATCAAACATCAAACTCAATGCACAAAAATACAATTTATTGGTAAGATTGTCAAAAATTGAATAATATAGATTAGTGATATAATTTTTTTTTTAAGGCGTCAATAATGTAATAGTTTGACATTAAAAAAATTATTAGTAAAATTAACCAAAACCCATTTAAAAAATAAAAAGATTTAAAATTTAAAATTCATTAATGTTATATTATATGCATTCATTTGATTGTTATTCATTTATTAATATACATAATTTAATTAAAGCTAGTAATAAATGTAGTTTTTACTATAACCATGATTATTTACTTTTACTCTTATATAGGACCAAAATATATATATATCCACAAATTACTCATATAAGGCACCCTCTATTAACTTTGGTTTAGTGGCTAAATTTCTACATAATCATTTAAAAATTTAAGTTCAAATCCTCTATTTTTATTTTATTATCATATGTCAAAAATTTAGTGGTATATACAGGTTAAGAGTTTGATTTTTAACTCTTATTTTTCTAATTTAAAATCTTAAAAAAACTAATTAATGTATCTTTAAATTGTGATAAAAATATAAAAAAAGAACGTCTCACAGCCACCCAAAATTTTCAAATACCAACAACTTATTAATCCAGCTCTTAAGATCTACTAAAGATCAGTAATTTGTCCCTTTCCATATAACAAATAAAATAATTCATACGTAAGAAAAATAATCAATATTTGAGAAAATAAAATGGACATATAATAAGTTGGCAAACATTATAATTTTATATTTTTTATTGATAATTTTTTAAACTCAATAAGATTTGAATGAATATTTTTAAAAAAGTATCTTTTTCATATCAAAATTAGAGTCATATTTTAACTTTTATTATACATACTAAAATTATAACTAATATAACCAAATTATAATTTTATAATTTATTTTTCATTAATTTTAGACAATTTAAAATAATCCAAATAAAAATATATACTAAATAAAAATTATTAATAAATCAATTATTTTCTAAAAATAGATTTTTAATTTGAAACAGATTAAAAAAAAGATAATAAATAATTATTTTTTTAGGATATTTTCTATTTTTTTTGGTTTATATGGCGGCAATTTTGCAAGTTGCGGTACAATTTGAGGGGAAGACTGATTAACCATTAAGTAATCTAACCAATGACGTGTGGGCCAGAGGAAAGCCAACGCAGACTCCTTCAATAATTGGTTAGAGGATATTCCTGTAATTTCATACAACCGAAGCCTGCTATAAATATAGCTTTTTCATTACCCAATTACTTCACACTGCAATCGAAAATCAAATCCAAACCTAATTTGAAATTTTCTTCGTTCTCTCTTCAAGGTGAGTCTCTATACCTCTGCCTTCTCTGTTTCATGTTTATTTTTGTTAGATTTGCTGTGATCTGTTAGCTTTCGGTTCTCGATTTCGTGTTCTGAATCTCTTAAATTTTAGATCTGGTGATTATTTAACATGATATGATCTGATTGCTTTCGATTCTCGATTTCATGGTTTGATCTCTGAAATATTAGATTGTTTCGTTTATTGTGACTATGTTGTGGTTTAATTTTGATCATTAGAGTTTTTCGATTTTAATATGATTTGTTTTTGCTAGATCTGTTCACCTGTGTGTGTATATTTGTGTTTTTGAGATCTATGAAGTTTGATCTAGGGATCGATCTACAAAATTTGTTTTTTTTTATAAATATATTTTATTAAACGGAAATTGAACTGATTTGATTTGAGGGAGCAAGTTCTCATCTTTATGAGGTCTTATGAGATAGATGCTCCTATGTATGTTTGACGTGTTTGCAGTTTTGAAGCTTTATCTGATTAGTTGATGGTCAATGTGTTGAGTGCCAATTTTTTTGGTAATTATCTGGTTTTCAAAGGACAGGTTACCGGATACAAGTGGTTTTATATTTTTGTCCATTTTATATTAATTGAAGAATACATAATTTTGGTGCATGATTGTTGGAGAACTATGGTGATTGATCTTTTTGAGAGCAAAACATAATTAAGTCACACGTGATTTAATGATAGCTTGGGACTTTGCTTTTTTTTTTGTTTAAGAATCTTACTTGTTTTTCTTGTTCTGTTTATTCAAATTATAGAACATGTTTTCTAATAAATTTTCCTAGAAATTTTGCATCAATTGTCATAGGATTAAAGCTTTAAATTGCTGTAAGCTTTACTGACATGCTTGGCTTTGCTTTTGCATTTTACAGATGCAGATCTTCGTGAAAACCCTAACTGGCAAGACAATCACCCTCGAGGTTGAAAGCTCAGACACCATTGACAATGTTAAGGCTAAGATTCAAGACAAAGAGGGTATCCCACCAGACCAACAAAGGCTGATCTTTGCTGGTAAGCAGTTGGAGGATGGCCGCACACTTGCTGACTACAATATTCAGAAGGAGTCCACCCTTCACTTGGTGCTTCGCCTTCGCGGTGGCATGCAAATCTTCGTGAAAACCCTCACAGGCAAGACAATCACCCTGGAGGTTGAGAGCTCAGACACTATTGACAATGTCAAGGCTAAGATACAGGATAAGGAAGGTATCCCACCTGACCAGCAGAGGCTTATTTTTGCTGGCAAGCAACTGGAAGATGGCCGCACACTTGCTGACTACAATATTCAAAAGGAGTCCACCCTCCATTTGGTGCTCCGCCTCCGTGGTGGCATGCAGATCTTTGTAAAAACCCTCACTGGCAAGACAATCACCCTGGAGGTTGAGAGCTCGGATACCATTGACAATGTCAAGGCCAAGATTCAGGACAAGGAAGGGATACCACCAGATCAGCAAAGGCTGATTTTTGCTGGTAAGCAGCTGGAGGATGGCCGCACCCTTGCTGATTACAACATTCAAAAGGAGTCTACTCTCCATTTGGTGCTTCGCCTGCGTGGTGGCATGCAAATATTTGTGAAAACGCTTACTGGCAAGACAATCACCCTGGAGGTTGAGAGCTCGGATACCATTGACAATGTCAAGGCCAAGATTCAGGACAAGGAAGGGATACCACCAGATCAGCAAAGGCTGATTTTTGCTGGTAAGCAGCTGGAGGATGGCCGTACCCTTGCTGATTACAACATTCAAAAGGAGTCTACCCTCCATTTGGTGCTTCGCCTGCGTGGTGGAATGCAAATATTTGTGAAAACCCTTACTGGCAAGACAATCACTCTTGAGGTTGAGAGCTCAGATACCATTGACAATGTGAAGGCCAAGATTCAGGACAAGGAGGGCATTCCACCAGACCAGCAAAGGCTGATCTTCGCGGGTAAGCAGTTGGAGGATGGTCGCACCCTTGCTGACTATAATATTCAGAAGGAATCTACCCTACACTTGGTGCTCCGCCTTCGTGGTGGCATGCAGATTTTTGTAAAGACCCTCACTGGGAAGACAATTACCTTGGAAGTTGAAAGTTCGGACACTATTGACAATGTGAAGGCCAAGATTCAGGACAAGGAGGGCATCCCACCAGACCAGCAAAGGTTGATTTTTGCTGGAAAGCAGCTTGAGGATGGTCGTACCCTTGCTGACTACAACATCCAGAAGGAGTCCACCCTTCACTTGGTGCTCCGTCTTCGTGGTGGCATGCAGATCTTTGTGAAGACCCTCACAGGGAAGACCATTACCTTGGAGGTGGAGAGTTCTGACACAATTGACAATGTGAAGGCAAAAATCCAAGACAAGGAAGGCATTCCACCAGATCAGCAGAGGTTAATTTTTGCTGGGAAGCAGCTTGAGGATGGGAGGACCCTTGCTGATTACAATATCCAGAAGGAGTCTACCCTGCACCTTGTCCTCCGCCTTCGTGGTGGCTTCTGAATTCTATGATTGTCTTTTAATGTTCTAGTTTCTATGCCTCCTCTAACGGGTGGCTTTAAATAAATTTAGAATCTGTATGAACTTGCTTTCTTTATGTGCTTGTATGCTGTGCTTTTTTAAGTCCTAAAAAATGGCCACTTAGGGGGGTCATTAGTAATAAAGTTTGCTAGACTTTCATATAATTTTGAATTTTGCATCGATGCTTCTTTTTATCTTATGGGAAATTACAGGATTCTAATCAGTTTGTTAATATAGTATTGCTAAATGGAAGTTTTGTTTGTTGTAATGTGAAGTTTTGTCATAGCAGGGGGCCAGATATTGCTCATTCCCGGATAGAAGGTTTATTTATGAAAATGGATAATGCGATTGCTAGAGTTGTATGATGATTGTTTAGAATACTGATTAGTTTATCAAATTATTGGTAAGCGGTGATCGATGTTCCTTTTTTTCTTTTTGGTAGCAAGTTTTGTGTCGTTTTGGTAGGCAGGAAATTACCGGATGGACCTCTATCAAAATCATTTTTGGGACCGAGTGCTTAAATCCCTATGCATGCAAAAGAGTGCCATTGGAGCATGGCTCGCCAAATGGAGTAAAAAGAGTCGAACCGGTCTGCTGGTTATGATGCAACTTGCGGCTTTGATGCTTGAATGGATTTTTATGATTTTGCTGAATCTGAGCAGAATAAATTTTTTTTTTTTTTAACTAGAGCAGAATCAATTTGATCCAATAAGAAAGCGCGTGAAGCCACAAGCTAACGCATACATTCGTTTAAAAAATGCAACCACAAAAACAACTTTTTAAAGAAGTGGTGTACGTTATTCAGTTGAAAAATCAAAACCTCTGCCACAGAAACTCATACAAGCAGCAGTAGCAGCAGACCAAATGGCTTGGACTCTGCCTTCTCCTTTTCCACCTTCTCTTCCCATCTATGCCTCCAAATTAAACACAAAAATTCACAGGAACACATGGGCAATTAAGAGAGGATCAGCAGCAACAACTGTAGCAAATGCTTCAAACAGTGAAGGCAGCAGCAAAAACAAAGATACAGATGATGCACCAGCATTTAATCCATTCGGTTTTGTTACTGATAATCCATCAAGCCGTAGCGCCATCCAGCTCCCTGAATCCCCTGCTGAGGATGGCAATGTTGGTCAAATGCTGTATGTAAGTTGTGCATCTATTCCTTTTTACTTGCACAAAGACTCTGTAAAATATTTTTCTATTGTAGTATTTGACATGAATTGATGACCCTTTGGGTTTTAGAGGATAGAAGACAAAGGAAAAGACTATGGTTCATACATTAAATCCGGAAAGTTTACCTGGTTTGTAAGAGAAACTGGTAACTCTTATCTCTGTGGCAACATTTTCAATATAATTTCTTGTTTTAGATTTAAAGAAATCATTTTTAGCAAGAAGGGTTCTTCTTTTTTTGATCTTCAGGATCACCCAAGAGCCGTAGAGGAACAATTGTCTTTCTACATGGTGCTCCTACTCAATCTTACAGCTATCGTGTTGTTATGTCTCAGGTAGCCTTTTTCACTACTATCTTTTTTTGGATGTGTTACAATTTTACATCATGAGTGAATAATATTCTTCTAGATACCAATTCTTGATCCATTTTTCTATTTGTTGCATAGATGTCAGATGCTGGGTTCCACTGCTTTGCACCTGACTGGATAGGGTTTGGTTTCAGTGACAAGCCACAGCCAGGATATGGTTTTGATTACACAGGTTTTTGTTTGATGTTAAAAATCAAACCTTTTATACTGTAACATTATTCTACCACAGTTTGCCTCACGTTCCCGTTATCCTGTTGTGCAGAGGAGGAGTACCATGAGGCATTTGACAAATTACTAGATGTGTTGAATGTTCAATCTTCTTTCTTTCTTGTTGTTCAGGTCAGGATGAACTTACTGAACAAGAGCTATTGATCTTCTTTGGGAACAACCCACCTACTAAATTATTAACATTCTAAATCTTCAAGTGATGAAATGATTAGTTTTTATAGTTTAATTCAAGCAAAAGTATGTATGTACCTAAATGTGTTCTTTTTTATATGCTTCCCAAAAGGGATTTCTTGTAGGTTCATATGGATTGACTTGGGCCCTTAAAAACAAAAGCAGGATATCAAAGCTTGCAATTTTAAACAGTCCAGTGACAGTCTCATCTCCAGTTCCTGGATTATTTCAAAAGCTAAAGTACTGTCACTTTTCCATTGATTCAATACTTAGTATATGCTATTGTATAAGAATCATATGAGCTACTTCAGGAATTTTAATCCTTTGGTTTGCTTTTCATTGGTTCTCCTCAACTGTTATCCAGGATTCCTCTCTATGGTGAATTTACATGCCAAAATGCTATTGAAGCTGAACGCTTTATTGAAGCAGGTAGCCCGTATGTATCCAAATTATATCTCAGTTCTGAAACTTGAAACTTCAAATTGAACCTCTGGTTTTCCTTAGTAGAGCCCTCAGTAATCTCAAAACTGTTCCTTTTGAACAGCTTTGTATTATTCCATGTAGCTGATCACTTTATTATCTAATTAGATTAAACAGTGCAAGCTCTTTATGATCCAACAACTCCTAATGGGTGATGCTCTCTGACAAAATTGAATCACCTTTGCAGTTATGTCCTGAAGCTGGAAAAAGCTGATGTTTATAGACTACCATACTTGGCCAGCAGTGGACCAGGATTTGGTGTGTATTGTGTTCTTTTATTTATTTATTTATTTATAAAGACGTGTTACAGCATTAAGATGAAAAAAAAGGTGCATTGCATTGCATTACAAGATACAAATTCTATATTGTATTATGCATTCGGTGCTACTATTCTCCAGTAATGTTCCAATTGCATTCTGGTTTATGCATATAGCAACATGAAAATATTGCTTTACTTTAATTAAGTCATAAAGACGGCATCAGCTGTCTGTGCATAATCCATTATAGTCAAAAGGAACTAATTGCTTTTCGTATGTTTATACTTCTGCTGCTTAAGCTCTTCTTGAGGCTGCAAGGAAGATTAAATTCAACAACATTTTAGGCCAAATAGCTAATGGATTTGCATCTGAAAGGTACAATGATTTTATATTGCTTCTGTGTGAGTTTACAAATGCCAGCTGAATTTCACAACTGTGACTGCACTTTTCACTTTCCTGTTTGTGCATCATAAATTCTTCAGATGGGATAAACCTATACTTCTTGCTTGGGGAACATCCGACAAATATTTGTCACAATCCATTGCAGAAGAATTTCAGAAAGGAAATCCTGATGCTGTTGAGCTGAAGCTGATAGAAGGAGCTGGCCATATGCCACAGGAGGACTGGTCAATATGCTGCCTTATTTCTGTGTGTGTATATATGCACATAAAACATTTTTTCATCACATGAAAGTTTTACCTGATTCTAACAGGCCCGAGAAAGTTGTGGATGCTCTGAGAGTGTTCTTTTGAATTCAACATCTGAATCGACAATGGTATGATGCTTAGCGACAATTTTCAATTTCAATTGATATTCTTTTCTACTGAGGTGAGAAGCATTTGAGGGGAATATATATAGCATGTGTAGCCAAATTGTATTTTACATGTCTTACGGTTTTAATATTCCGCTGCAGATTCATCTGCAAGAGGATTTTGCGACCATAGAAGAGATGACAATGAAAAGTACAGATATAGTAAATGTACCTTTATTACTGATTTCATTTTCTTTCTTTCCCTTTTCTTTGATGTGTACATACATATAGATCACAGTTTTTCGTAGACCTTGTTAATTTTAATTTCCAAATTTCACTTATTTTGTTTTTCCAAAAATATGATGAATCAACCCAGCTGAAACTAATTTTCAAAAAGACGTAGAGATGAATTTGAACATTTACATTACTTTATCAGGAAATTATGCTCTGAATATATCATCTGAAAGACAATATTTGCAGAAGCCATTGACAGCTGACACATGATTGGTCCAAGGTCGTGACCCAAAAACTATCCATTGATACCTACAAAAGTTGGAAATGCCCACGTTTACATGCTTACAAAAATGTGGGCTGAGCTGGCACAGCTACTTCGGATATCTTAAGACCAATCTACTTCACTTTCTTCTTAGGCTTCTTGCTGTTGTCATTGGTTGCCCTCTTGTCAGATTCCTTCTTTGCCTTAGCTTGTTTATCTTTGCTTCCACTCTCTGGTTTCTTCTCCTGCTCTTCTTCTTCATCTTCATCATCCTCATCGTTTGCATTAAAACCGTCGTCATCCTCTTCACTATCACTTGCCTTGGATTTTTGTTTTGCTGGAGGCTTCTTACCACGACCTCTAGGCTTCAATTCTCTCTTTGATTTAGCCTTTTTAGGACCTTCAGATTCCAAGCCTGAAACATTATTGGCGACATTCTCACCTCCATCTTCATCATCATCCTCCCCCTTTTTTCTCTTGGAAGCTTGACCACCACTCAGCTTTTGCAACTCTGGCACATAGGCTGTTGTCTGAAACCCAAAATACATGACCATAGAATAAACCATTTTTGCTTGTTTGCCAGTTATCACTGTAAATACAATTATGTGTACACTTCTGCAATATGGAGGAAAAATATAACAAGGTTGGTTTTGATTGACTTACCCTACCACCAGAAGTAATAAAATCAATTTTGTTTCCTGTCATAACCGAAAAACTTCATAAATAATATTGCCCAATCAAATGACTATGAATACAAACACTAAAATTGACAAGTGAGCTACAATTTCAAATAATTATGCCCTTGCCACAACAAAAAACAGAAAGCAAATATATGTGGAGAAAGGGGACGGCACAATAAATAGGAAGGGAAACTGTCTGCTAAATGCCAAGCAATGTGAAATATCAGGTAAGTCAGGAGCCAAACCATCAACGAAAGCCTTCCCAGGCTTCTGTTCTCTGGAATGAAAAATCCAATTATTGGGGAATTGGCTACTATCTGCCCCAACTTCTATTGCTTTCTCAATTACCTGTAAAAAACATTATTTCGTCAAAAGTGACTTACCATTAACTTTTCCAGGCTTTTTGCCCCATCGAAAATGAAATAACCAATCAAGTGGAAAGCGACTGCATGCAGCATCAACTTGAACCGCATATTGAATAACCTACAGATATTCTGCTACTTTTCCATGAAAATTGCATGTTTTACTAATAAAAACAACCAATAAGACACTTGATGGAAAGCAGGATATTTTCTCCTACCTCCTTGATGCAGTTGAGTAATGTTGCACAACTTTCTTTGGAAAAACTGGAAGCACTTTGCTGCGGATGAATTCTGGCCTGCAATAAGCAAAAGCATAATCAAGGAACTCCAACAATTGGCTTTACGCACAAGGAACAAGATGAAATCTTAAACCTATAAGCCAAGATTCTAACACTAACTGAAAGAAACATACCTACATGTATCGAAATGAAAAACCAGAATATTAATGGCAACATTGAGTGCTGATATCTGGATTTATAGCATTAATAGAAAAATAAGCTTAACATTGGCATGGAATTGCACTCACTTGGTATAATACTTCATCTGCAATCCAATTCCCAATGCCAGAAATGAAACTCTATAAAGACAAGATAGGCCAGAGTCAGCATCAATTATACCTTGAGCATTTGTAACATCAAGTCTCACAAGTAAATAATTTTTCATAGTTTACAATCTATTAGAAATGGTAAAGCAAGTAAGATAAAATTTCTGACCTGATTAAGTAACAAAGCCTTAATAGGCATTTTTTTCTTGCGTAAGGATTCATAAAACTCATCCACTGTCATTGGCTCCAATAGCGCATCGGGACCAAGCTCAGATATTGGAGGCACAGACACAGGCTGCACTCAAAAAATTAAAAAAGGAACTAAAGAAATGAATAACAAAAAGCTAACACAATGTCTACAAGGAAAAACACAGAAAATTTAAATAAAGAAGCCAATGGTAGTTACATCTTTGAGCAAGCGAACTTTAGCAAATCGCCTCTTATCAGTGAAAGAAAGCTCCAGACCATCATCTAGCTGCAGTTATATTGCACATTGATTAACTGGTAGAATGAGTGTTAAAACAGTTTCAGATAATAAATGTATGCTCCCTCACCACTTCTAGGTTCATGAATCACAGCTGTAAGTAAAAGAATAATTTGCGGCATTTCAAAATCGACAATATCATAGTAGTCATGTGCTATCTGTAAATGCTGCTTAACGCATAATTTTCTTTATGCTGCCCAAAAACATAAGACTTCATTTTGTTACATCTCCAAAATACTGTACCTATCTTTTTATAGAAACTTCTAAGGGTGTATAAGGCCTCAATTATAATCTATCAATAAGTAAATAACTAAAATATTCTCTTTCCCAATCAGAAAACCAAATTTACAAAGATCACGTCAAATAACATGTACCCTTGGACCAAAAGTGAAAAAAACACTGGCTAATTTTTGCACACTTATCCAATAAAAGCATGCATATAGACGCAAAAATAGTTCAATTCATGAAAATGTGCCAAGCCTTACTTCAACAAATAGCTTTGAATATTTGGTTGGCCATTCATCGTTGTCATTCACGGCAGACCTGCAAGCAAATACCACAATCAACAATTGTACATGACTGCATCAACAATGCTTATCATCTTAAATAAAGTCCACCAAATCACTAATTATGGTTATGACCCTAATTGGATTCTGAAAAATGACCGTCTTTGTTCAATCAATCAAAACTAAAATAGTAATCAGTAATGTGACATATGACATAACACACAATATCTTAGCAATTATAAAAATCTTATTGCTTCACCATTGTCACTTTTTATCATCATTAAGTAGAAAGAACACACTTTCTTCAAATTGAACAGCTTATGATTCCTCGCAATAACTAGAATCTTCCTTTTCTGTTCATAGTAGTGACGGCAAATCAAAAATAAAAATAAAATCTCACCTTTTATATTGTGTAACAGCAACTCCCTTAATATATATAGCACCAGACATCCCTGAAAAATAAAATTATAAAGATTTAGTCCACCAAAAGTTACAGAAATACCCTGAAATTCCCTTCATCGACTATAATTGGCTCAAAAACTGAAGAAACCATAAAAAAAATTTGAACTTTATACAGAATTTCAACGGAAATGAAATCGTACCAAACTGAAAGGAAGGAAAAGGAGGGGAATCGAGCAGGAGCCATAGATTCTTTCCCTTCCGATGAGCGGAAATTAGGGTTTTGCCAACAAGAGCGGCCT
Organism: Mallotus repandus; assembly: GCA_949671775.1. Lineage (NCBI taxonomy): Eukaryota > Viridiplantae > Streptophyta > Magnoliopsida > Malpighiales > Euphorbiaceae > Mallotus > Mallotus repandus. Next base: position 22,072 of record CATIWM010183139.1, read on the forward strand.
CGAAATCGGAGGGAGAGACTCCGTCAATGACCTTGGTATCATTGGCTATTATTGCCTTCTTGATCTTCCTACCTAAGCAGCAGTCCTCTATTGCTTTTCTCGCCGCTTCAACCTCCGGTAGCTCCGGCATTATCGTCTCCGATGAGTGGTAGTGACGCTTTTGGCGCGGGGTTTTAAGAGTAGCACTGTAGCAGTAAGGGTTTTGGAGACCGACGTGTGAAAAAAAATTAAAGTTTCTCTTATGACATCAATATATTTAAAATTATAAAATTTTACTGAAAATGATAATTTTTTGAAAAAATTACAAAAAAAAAATTCAAATTTTTCATTCCACTTGCAAATAACATCATAATTTAATTTTACTATTAATTTTACACGTAACGTTTTAAAAATTTACAAAACTAACCGTCCATTAGAATTTTTTTAAAAAACAGCTGACATGTCTATTAGTGGAGTCTATTTTCTGACACATAAAACTCACAGGTGCTGACTGAATTTGAATAATTACGTATAGAACCCTAATTATGAAGTACCGACACTTCAAATATGATGGACTATGTTAGATACTTTTGGACACCAATACAGTCTGACACTTGTCTGACATGGTTGGACACATGTTCTATTATTTTTCATTTTTTGGACATATGAAGGACACTGTTGGGACACATGGAGGACATGACATAACATTTTTAGGATACAGCGGAACACTTTTTTAGGATACTTTTTAGCTCCATTTTTTGTTATAGATCATGTATATTGGCCACTTTTTATTTTTGTTTTATGTATGATAATGATAGATAAATAATTAAATGATTACAGTAAGTGTTTAAATTTCATGGAGTTCTGTTTTATCACACTAGCCTCTTTTTTTTTTAATAAATCATCTTTATATAATAAAAAATAATAAAAATTTCATGTGGAAAAAAAAATATATATATATAACGTGTCTCATCCGTATTATATCTTTAAATTTTAAAAATCGTCGTATCACCATGTCTATATTGTATTGTATTTGTGTCTCGTGTCTGTGCTTCTTATAACCATAACCTTTATTAAACTTACAAAATAAATCCTAAAATAAAATATTTAAATAATTTTAATTATAAAATTTAAAATTTATTAAAATTATTGGGTTTATTACACAAACGGTACCATAATTTTGACTTATATTTCAAAATAGTACCAAATTTTTAATTTTTCTTTTCTGTCCCTTAATTTCTATTTTTTTTATATCATAATCCCTTATGGGGCCCACAAAGAAAATTTGTTCTATGGGACCAAAAAGACAATTAAGTTGTTTAATGGGATGTTTACATAATGAATACACTAAAAACATGTTTATTTCGGTTGTCACGTATGCTAAATTTTATCGGATATATTTGAGATACTTTAATATATAGCAAAAATAGAAATTGTGGTACTGAAAAGAAAAAAATAATAGAACTTTAGTAACTGAATAGAAAAAAAATGAAAATCATTTTGAAACATGGGGCAAAATTGTGGTACCAACGATGCAATAAACTCATTTTAATAAAATAATAATAGAAATAAGTGTAAATTTAACGCTCTTTTATTAATAAAATATTTTTATATATTTTAAAATATTAAAAAAATTACAATACATAATTTAACATATATTGTAAAATTAAGAAAATATAAAAATATGAAAATAAAAAAAATACTAAAAAATATAACCTATTATTGATAACTAAGAAAATTATTTTTGAGATTAATTTCACTCCAATTTGATAATAAAAATAAGTGAGAGATTCAATACTTTATTATTAATAAAATATTCTTAAATATTGAATAATTTCATAAAGAAATATAAAACATAATTTAACATATATTTTAAAATTTTAAAAATATAAAAATTCAAAAAAGACATTAAAAAGTAGAAATTATTATTGTAAACTAATGAAATTTTTTGAGATAAATTCTACTCCAATTTAATAAAATTAAAACTATTTTATAATAAAATAAAATAAAACTTTATCATTATATTTGTGTATTTTATTATGAAAAAATTCTTATATATGCTCTTACAATAAAAAATATGAAAATTTTTAAAATATAAAAATGTTAAGAATTCAAAAAATACATTAAGACAATTTTTATAATAAAATACATCAAATAAAAATAAAAATATTTTTTATAAATTAGTTTTAGTTTTAATTTAATTAAATTGGAGTGAAATTAATCATAAAAATAATTTCACTGTTATCACTAATAGGTTCTCCTTTTTAGTACTTTTTTTAAAATATTCATATCTTTATATTTTTTTAATCTTAAAATATATGTTAAATTATGTGTTGTAATTTTTATTAAATTTTAAATATTTAAGAATATTTTATTATTAATAAAACATTGAATTTCATGGTTATTTCTATTATTTATTTTTATTAAAATTATTCTAATAAATTTTAAATCAAAATTATTTAAATATTTTATATTAAGGTTTATTTTACAAGTTTAATAAAGGTTAGTGTTCTATATCTAATTACTCAAATCCAATTAGTACGTGTAGGTTCCGAGTGTCAAAAAATGGGTTCCACTAACAAACACGTCATCTATCCATTAATGAAATTTTAACGGAGGGTTAGTTTTGCAAACTTTTGAAACGTTGTGGGTAAAATTGATAGTAAAATAAAATTATAGTATTATTTGTAAGTGGTATAAAAGGTTAAATTTTTTTCGTAATTTTTTCTAATTTTTTTCCAGTTTATGTCATTGTAAGAGAAGAAAATTTTAATTAAAAATATATATTATTTATTTAAGATATAAGATATATGAGTTTTAGAAAAATAATAAAAGAAAAGTGTAACATAAATTTATTTTGTTTTATTTACAATAATAATTTTTTAGATGTGCCTCAAATAATCTTTTAAATTTATCAAAAATTGAATATTTATATTATAAAAAATAGGACTAATTATTGTTTGGAATGAACTCTACTAGTGACTAAATTCCAAGACTTCCCTCAACATAAATATTCTCTATATTCTTTTTTTTGAACAACAATAATTCATGGAACAGAATAAAGCTTAACAGCTTACAAAGTACATCTAGCCAAGTTACTTCTACTAACATGAGACATAAGGGTAGAAGTAAATAAATATGATTCATCAAAGGTAAGCAAAAAAAGAAAAGTCTGGCTTTCTATGTTGTGCTGGATGAAACACTTAGTTGAGAAGAGTTGCTTTGAAAGGCTATGCCAATGGCATAAAGTTTTTGTTTACAGATTGGAAGAAGTAACTTAAGAATGGGTTGCCCTGTCTTTACTGAGTTTGGCCTTAAATGTATTTGCCTCAGTATTAGGCTTACTGAATTTTGCTTTAGACTGGCTAGCATTACTTACAATTGGCCCACTGGATTAACTTCCTTAGAGTCTTGAGTACGATCCTTAAAGAGAGAAGGTTCTACACACTGAGCGTTGGAGAAGTTGGATTTCCAAGAAACATCATGAGACTTGACAAATCCTGTAGCAGCACGTTGGAAAGCTTTCCTTGAATCGCTAACAGGGCGTTGAGGAGGACGCAACGCCATTTGAGCTATTTTGGTAGCTTTCACCATTTTGAGTAGCAGTGTGTGTGCTAACCTTAAAAAGATAATGAGAGCGAGATAGAGAATTGTAGTTTGTAACTGCATTAAGCCTTGGCCCCTTGTATGAATGCATACTAACAGCAGTTTCAAACTGATCTTCAAGCTGAGCTTCTGAGATCTGGAAATCATTGACAAAGCTCTGAATTTGGAATAATAGGTGCAGCAGACTGTTTGTTGGAGGATTACCATATGAGGAGAGATCTGGGAAGTAAATCTGCATCTCATGATGGATGCAATTACTAGAGTGAAGTTGAAGTAGTTCTTCAGAGGATGAAAGGAAAAGTTGACAATAAGGAAGGAGAGTTAATGGTAAGAAAAACAATTGGTGATGGGGATGGTGGAGTATCTCAGCATCAACTAACACAGCATAAGAGAGCAACAAGAGCTGCAGAATCACCTTAGCTTTCACCATGGCTAAGCAACATGAGCTATCAAGGAGCTATCATGAGCTATCTTCAAATATCTCTTTATATCTCTCTATGTTTGTTAATTTATCTTAAAGTCATATGTATTTTAATAGGGGTTCTCTATATTCTATAGAATATTACAGTAATTATATTATATTATATAATTTTATTTTATTCCTATATATATATAGCCCACTTTCATAAATGGACAACTTAATTTAATATGATGATTATTGTGTTTTTCTTGTTGGAGTGTAAAAAACAGCCTTAAAATGAAACCCTACTCATCCCTTTTTTATTTCCTCCATTTTTCATCAAAAATTTTTATTTTTATTATTGAATTATTATTTTTTTAATCGACAATAGTTTATTATTATTTTTATTTAATTTATTTGATTTAATTTTTTACATTCAATCAACATAATGTTTGATGTTTGTTTTTTGGATTGTGTTATCATCTTTGATGGGATTTGATTGTCTATCATTCACGAAGTATAATTATCTTCTAATTGTGAAATATTAATTAATATTTATGCAATTGAATTTATCTATATAAATATATAAAAACTAAGTGCAATAATTGTACCAAGTCATGCTATTAGTGCCATATAGTGCAATATGGCACTTTCTATGATTCTTAGGTGTTCTTCATTTTTTTTTTAAAAGTTGTTCTTCATTGTTGTTGCATTATGATGTTGAGTTCATTTAATTCTCTGTTGATTTAACTTATTTCAGTTACATAAGTTACATGAATTGGAAAAGGGAGGGTCTTCAAGCAAAGCTATGAAAAGCATACCATTGGTTGCAGTGTCCTATCTTCTCTACCAAGCAGTGCTGCTGAAATTGAGAGGCAACGAAGAGCATAATTTTTCCTTCATGAGCCAATTATTTCGCATCAGTTGCAGTTTCTGAGTTTTGATCGTTAACATCATAACACATCTTCTTGCTCAGGTCAGACAACTTATAGACTCTGAGTGCATCTTCAAATTGAGTGTTGTAATATTGTTGCCCTATAAACGATCATCCATTATGTTATTGTCTAAGCAGGAAATCATATTTAGAGCTTTACACATCAATTGACAAAAAGTTTGCGGAATAAGGAATTCATGAAAAAGATTATTACCACTGTGAGTTTGTTTGTTTATTTTTTCTACTATTATTGTTCTCCCCAGCAGTGGATTCCTTTATTTTTTCAGAATATAAAGTGAGAGGTAAATCGACCAACATCAATTTTTGGCATTTCATTATCTATCAGAAAAAAACCCTCAGATATTGGAGTAATGAGTACTAATCATGAAATGGGTAGATTTTGAAAGGAGTAGCTTGATTATATAAGCATAAGGTCAGACTCAAGTCTCTGTTATGGAGCTTTTGCAATGTAGGGATAGATAGGAAGCAAAACC